>LNAC01000160.1:1030204-1330619 GCA_002007465.1 Ailurus styani
TTCCCTGCAGATCCTGTTTGTGAGCCATAAAACAATGGTTCTCAGCTTTGGCTGCACATTCGAATCACTTGGGAAGCTTTAAAAACATAGCAAAGCCTGAGTCTCACTCACAGAGACTGAGTTAATCAGTATAGAAAGCTACTGGGCAGCAGGAGTTTTTAAAAACTGTTCAGATGATTCTAATGTGCAGCCAAGGCTGGAAAAAAAACCACTATTTTAAGACACTTTCTTTGGAAATTCATTGATGGGATCCCAGGCTAATATGATACTAATATTTATAATGTATATACACATTTCAAGAATTACATTAAGTGGCTTTACAAAGACCAAACAGTCTTTGGGTAAAGTGTCTTGGACAAAATGTAATTTACTGGGTCTTGTAACTAAAAAGTCTGGAGGACACAGTAGAGCAAAATTGGAAATCTTAAATCATGTAACCAGTGTCTTACTTCTCTCCCAATCTCGGTTTCAATTTTTCTGGTTGGCCTTATTCTAAGATCAGATGTCCCTTCAGAGTCAGAAGATAAATCAGTGACTCAAGACTACATTCTTCTCACATTTGAATCTGTAAGAGGAGAGCAAGTGTTTCTTTCTTAGACTGATCAGAAGTCTCATTTGCTCTGACTGGATCAGAGTCAGTTCAAGATCCAAGAGCTGAGGCTGAAGTTATAATTTGCACCCAGGCCCGCCTGATTACAGAGTTCATGCACTTTTACTATATATCACTGCCTCAAGAAAATATTGCCAATTTGATTGGAAGAGAAAATATTTCTCTCCTAATGAAGAATTTGAAAAAGAAGAGATCCCCAAATAAGACTTTGCTTATATTTCAAAACCTGTCCCCTCCTCTGGCTGGAGGTTTTCCCTTCCATCTCTGCTTTGCATCCATTTGCCCTCCCTCTTCTTGTTCCAGAGTTAATTCTGTCCAAGGGCAGACCAGGACTGTGTCCCAGGTTGGGAACCTCAGGGACAAAAACAACAACCTGTCCATTCATTGGTTCTGAAATAACTAATTTTCACATTTATGTTTTATACGCTTGTATTCATTTCCTATGGCTGCCATAAAAATTACCATGAACAGAAATTTGTTCTTTCACGGTTTTGGAGATAGTAGTCTGAAATCAAGGTATGGGATGGGCCATCCTCCCTCTCTGGGAGCCCTGGGAAACAGTCCATCCTTGCCTCTTCCAGCTCCTGTGGCTCCACGCATTCCTTGCGTCTGTAGACATAGCCCACAGAGTCTTCTGTGTGTCTGTGTCTTCTTTTCTGGCTTTTATAAGGACATTTGTGCTTGGATTTAGAGCATACCTAACTAACCAGGATGATCTTATCTCGAGATCATTAATTACCTCTGCAAAGATCCTTTTTCTAAATAAGGTCATATTCACACATTCCGGGGGTTGACATGGATGTATTTGAGGGGGGCATCATTTCACCCACAACAGTGCTCATTGTTCCTCAGCTTCTAGTCATTTTATCCTGGGAAACAAAACCTGTTTGGGGTTTTCACTTTAGAAGAATTCTTTGGCTAGTCACATGGGTGAGTGGGCTGCAAGGGAAGGAGTAGGCTGGACCTCTCATCTGTGGAGAAAGGGAACACTTAGCTGTGAGAACAGAAAGCTCTGTAAGCATGTGTGACTTATCTGAAGAAGACCAAAAGTAATTCCTCTGGGCACAACACACACTACTGAATTTTATAAGTAGAAAAGAAGTGGCATGGTTCCTTAGATATGAAAGTTATAGAGAACGATGACTGTGCATATTAACAAGTGCAGTTAGCTGTAGAAAATTTGAGAATGTAAATAAAGAATAATATTGTATTAAAACTCTTTTAAACTCAAGTGACAAGAACCCAACTCAAGCTGGCTTAGGGAGGGAAAAAAAAAAGAAAGAAACGTATTGGCTCATGAACTAGAAAATCTAAGGATGTGCTCATTTCAGGATCAGCAGAATCCAAGGATACAAATGAGGTGAATCCATCAGGAATTTGTCTTTTCTTTTCTGTTTTTCTGACTTGCTTCCTTCTGTGTTATTGCTTCTCTCCCAGGCATGCCCCCTGCTATGGTAGGAGAGATGCCAGCAGGCCTCTGCATACTTTCTCAGCTGTCAGTATATTCAATCTCAGAAGGAGACATATTCTTTCTCTGAGGTTCACTTCAGTCCTCCAAAATGGACTCTGGTTGTCCCTACTTGAAACAGGGCCTTTTCCTTTTCTAAATCACTATGTTTAGGAGGATAAAGTACTGTGATTAGGCAACTTAACATCACAGGGCAAGGTGATTCCTATTATCAGAAAAGAGAAAGGGATGTCTGTAGGTAATAATAACAGACACCCCGTTACAACCCCTTTAAAAGAGAAAACTTCCCTAGACTCTTATGTTAGATGCATACATCAGTCTAAGGATCAATAAAAGTAATCATAGCCTGCTCCAGATGTTGAAGAAAGGAAGAAAAAAGGGAGAGCATTTTGCTTACATGATGATCTCCATAAGGTCAGTAGAATAAGAATGTGTGATTTATGCATTCTAGAAGAATAAAAGTGTTTTAAAAGATGCAATAAGATTTAGGAGATTTGGGACTTTTATCTAGCTCTGCTACTTACCAGCAAATAATATAATTTCTGAGGTCCTTTGTGGCTTTAAGACTCTAAGTATTACACAAATGAGAGAAGAAAAAGAGCTCAGTTCCAATGCTTAAATGCCAATTTTCTTATACTATCATGAGACAGTGAGATGTTTTAAAGTGAAAAGATGTTTAGCCAACATCTAGCAGAAGCTAAACTCAACCTTTTGATCTGCTCATTGGTACCCCTTCATTTTTTTCCCCAAAATCCCAACTGTGAGGAAAGTTTTACAAATGATACCAGAATATTATTTATTCTGCACCTTCTCAAAAGCAGTGAACAGAATTACACTTTTTACAGTAGGACTTTTAATTCTGGCAATATGTTGTTCTCAAAAAGTTTGAGTCTATTTGTGGTGTGGGTTTGTTTGTCTTGAATCAGAGTAGGTACCTGTTAAAATTAGAGGATTGAATCTGAAAATATCTCTTGAGCAAATGGTTACAAGTTATTTAATTAAAAATAATTCACCATGGTGTTTTCTCACTGGGTCATTTCGATAGACTCTGCTGGCTCGTCTGTAGTGCTTAATTTCTTAAAATTTTCTGTCTTCACTTCTAGCTTTCTCAAATCCAGTTTTTGGATGTTTATTTTGTTCTAAAGGAAGAGAGTTAAATTGCTAAGATGCATCATTCACAGATCAAAAATACCATGAAGGAAGAAAAGTCATTTCCTTGAGCATCCTCTGCAATATTGATTTGCGTTTGCCTCCTCTGTCTTCCTGACACAAGAGTTTCCTTCATTCCACTTAGGAACTAAGCACAATCATCAAGAAGTCTGAAACATAAATTGCAAAGCCATAGTTGAGTGTAATTTCTTTCTTTCCCTGGGATACATCCTCTCTTAGAAATCTTCTTAATCTATACAGGCAGGAGTTGTTTAGGAGACTTGATTACGTGTCAGTTTCTTAAGCAAAGTCGTTCTCACCACCACAGCTGATGCTTTCCGGCACTAAGGCTGTGACCCTAGCGGCCAGGGAAGAAAAATGCTAGATCTTATGATTCAAGAATGTAAAATCATAGCCCTTTGTTTCATTTTTTATCTGGGCAGGAGGCGTTGCTTGAAATGACAGCAAGCAGGAAATAGCCGGTGAGTTCGATAATCAAATACCAAATAGTTGGATAGGATCCAGTGGTACATCAAAAGTATTTTTCAAAACTCTTGAATAGCTTATCTCACTTCACTTTAACAAATTTCAAGTTATGATGAAAAGAGAGAAGAAATTCTTTTCATCGAGCACCCACTTTGCGCTGTAGATCCTGTGTGGTTTTTGGCCCCACGGAAAAACTGAAAAGTATTATCCACACTTAAAAAAGGAAGACAGAAAGGTTCATTAACTTAGCTAAGATTACACAGTTAGAAACTTCCATCAACTGCCAGATTCAAAGTGTGTCTTATCCTCAAGTCTCTTCTCTCTCTGTCGTAATACATTGTCTTCTTTTAAAAAAAGGAACGATCATAATCAGATTTACTTTATTTTTGTTGCCACTCAAAAACAGAAAAAAAAAAAGAATACTCTTGGCTTTTTGCATGAATATTAAAGAGAAAGTAAGTGCCAGGTCCTGAGCTAAGTAAGAATACAGCGAGTAGGGTAAAAGCAGAGCTGAAGGGCCAGATTCTGAAAGTCGCGTTCAAAAACCTCCCTCCAGAGTTTGTGGAATGTGGAGAGCTCTGAACTGATGAAATACTGAAACTTCTGATAAAATATGCAGTAAATGAATCATGGAGTCATGACATAATCATATCGAGGGGCAGGTTCTGGGATACCTGAGGTGTTATCATCAACATTATACAGTGGAGATTCATGTACCAAAGAAACAGCATTTACATATCCAAGTTTGTAAATCTATCCATCTAACACAGATTTAAAGATGCGTGAAACATCCAGGAAATCCATTCTGTGAAATGACTCATGCCTCATTAAATGCTCCCATACATAAGTAGGAGTCTAAAAGGCAAATTCACAGATATCAAGACAACTGATGGGCCCCCTCTTATTCTGTGAAATGCAGTATTTTCAAAAGAATGCTAGATTGTTTGTGAAGGTACACAGTCAAGCAGGGTGTTTTGTTTTGTTTTGTTTGTTTTTTAATAGGTATATTCAGGGGTACTACATAAACTGTGTAGGTTGTACCTTGCTCCAAGGCGCTTCTCTGAAGTAGAGACTAAAATGCAGCCTTAGTTTGGCTCACCAAGCCCTGTGTCTTCATTTGGAGCTAAACCAGGCCAGAATCGTTGGGAGGGGTGGGAGAGTGGGCTTTTTCTTAGCCTTATTTGCTAGCTAAAGGATTCTATGTTATACAAGGATTCTAAATTTGTATTTTAAAAAAGTATGAACAACATATCAAATAGTGATATGAATTTCCTTTTCAAAATAAATCATTGGGGCACCTGGGTGGCTCAGTGGGTTAAAGCCTCTGCCTTCGGTTCAGGTCATGATCCCAGGGTCCTGGGATCGAGCCCCACATCGGGCTCTCTGCTCAGCAGGGAGCCTGCTTCCTCCTCTCTCTCTGCCTGCCTCTCTGCCTACTTGTGATCTCTCTCTGTGTCAAATAAATAAAATCTTAAAAAAATAAAAATAAAAATAAATAATTATAGGGCGCCTGGGTGGCTCAGTGGGTTAAAGCCTCTGCTTTCGGCTCAGGCCATGATCTCAGGGTCCTGGGATCGAGGCCCGCATCGGGTTCTCTGCTCGGCAGGGAGCCTGCTTCCTCCTCTCTCTGCCTACTTGTAATCTCTCTCTGTCAAATAAATAAATAAAAAATCTTTAAAAAAAAAAAAATAAATAAATAAATAAATAAATAAATAAATAATTATAACTTAAATTTAAAGTGTAAGTTAATAGCAAGTAAAATAATAAGAGATTAATACAAGTGGTGATAAGACAAACCAAGGAAGAAAGTATGCAAACAATTAAAATTTGGAAGTCTCTGATATTGGGGAGAAACCAATAGCTTTGGAGTAAGAGAGTAGGAGTTTCATCCAGGTCCTACATATCCTTTAGCAAGTCACTTAATTGCTCAGTGGCAGTTTTCTCTCCCCCTGTGTAAGAAGGTTCACTCCAAAGGAGAGTAATGAGAATGAAACGAGATAATGTCTGTAAAGCTGTCAGCACATGTGTGTCTCCAACCTCCACCTTTCCTTGTGCAATGCAAGCCTAAATCTTCAATCACCCACACTAGCTCCCTAGCTTGTGCAAAAGTCCTGAGTACTGGTGGGTGGTATAGTCAAAAGGATGCCCCATTGGTCGCAAGGTACTCCATCATCTCAGCTGTTTCTTCTTTAGTGCCCCGTGACTCTCATCTTCCCTCTATCCCACCCACTCCACTGCATCACCACCCCACAATGATTGTCCCAGGACGCACATGCAGACACACACACACACACACACACACACACACACACGCATGTTTGCACACACACTCTTGCCTGCACACTCTCACATAATCACACATAATTAGGTTATACGCATACAAACACATGCAAAAGCAATCCACTGTGGCTCCATAGACCTACTCATCATTTCTTAAATATTTCCTTTTCAAATTCTTGTGTTCACTTTATACCTTCACCCACAATTCCCTCTTATATCTCTTCCTACTTAAATCTCCTCTGTCTTATAAGGTCTGGTTAAAATACTGACTCCCCTATTAAGCCTTTCATCATAACACAATAGGAGGTGACCTTAACTTCAAAAGTGGTGGGGTTTTTTGTTTTATCTTTAGTCAGGTTATAGACACATTTTATGTTATGATGTAATTACTTGTATTGACCGTGTATCGGATTATACAGTCTTTGAAGTCTATAATCATGTCTTACTTATCATTTTATCCTCTCCATTGATGGCCTTCATTATTGTGAAGAACTATAATCTTAGTTAATTTTCATGAAATAGGCACTTTCCAGTTTCCAGGAACCAAGACATATTTAGAATACCGTAAGTGACTTGGAGATGGATATTTTAGTGACACTCAGTTAAATTTATCTAAATGTACTATGTTCAACCTGGGCAAAAGATAGGATCTAACTGGTTCTGTTGATTCTTATGTAGTATAAGTTTTGTATTCATTATCCAATTAGCTATGGACAGGGATTTGGGGTCTCAACTCAGCATTCCTCAAAAGCGGGCTGTGGGTATGGTGGGCCCTTTGAGTAGTATAGACTTCTCTCCAATATTTGCCTTGGGCCTCCTGTTTCCATGCCCTAGTCTCTAGTCCAGTATCATCCAGCTTCCAAGTAGAAAGTCAGCTGAGTTGTATATTTTTATAAAAGATAACAATATAAAATATGAATATGTCTTTATAAAATATCCACATATATGCTGCTATACACAGATACAGAATGTGCCTCCAATTTCACCCTGTGGAGTTGTAAAGAGCCTGTGCATTCTTATCTGTGCACATAAGCTGGCTCCAAATAAGAGGAGAGGAATGACTAACCTGAGCACACTCTTTTCCAAACTTATCCTTCAAATAAGTCATTCTTCGTGGAAGTGATGAGGCTAAGAGGAAGGAGAGATGTGGGAGGTTTATTTCTTCCATCCTTTTTTTTCCGGAGAGGGGAGCAAGTGGACATTCTTTTTCATCTCTGAAAACCTGAAGAGTGGGAAATAAGTACTTTTACTTTTCTCTTAATTATTTCATCTAAGAAGTAAGCCTCAGGGGTATAACAATCTCACAGAGAAGAGGGGGTCAAAAGTCCAGAACAGAACCAGAACAGTCTTTCCACTTTCAAGGGAATTTGCCCCCAAAGCTAACTTTTGCAATTTTAGGTCTTTTTCTCAGACACTGATAAGCAGTTTATCATTTGCCTCCAGAACACTCTGAAATGATTTCTATCAGACTTTACTAGCCCCAAAATTCATACTCAGTACTATTTCCCATCTCAAGTTATGTCCTCCAAAACTAGTATATCAAGAATTTTTTTTCCTACTTATTTTGGCCCACGGGGAGGAATAATTTACCCATGTGCACAAGAGAAATATTGTTTTCTGTTTCCACCGAAGAAGAAAATAAGTACCCTGGAGCTTAAGAGAAGTAAAGATATACTTACTTCTAGTCATTAATCTAATTGAACACAAGTTTCTTATTCAATTCCTCTAGCCTCTCTTTGTTTATGGTTTAAATCTGATACACATCAAAATTGTTCCAGCATTAAGATATCTCAAAAACTGTTATATTTTCCAGAAATCCATTTCAGTCAAAAAGAAATGTTAAACCAAGTTATACAGAGAGAGCTCACGTGACCACAATACATTCATTATATGCACATAAAATCTATTGACTCAATAATTCAATTCAGAAGCTCTATTAGATGCTTGTCATAGTCAAGAGATACTTATGCCAGTAATTAGTTATGGAATATATTTAGACTCCGGGATTTATGCTGATGTGCACTGGGTCTAGAAAAGCAGTTGGCACAGAAGGGCTGTGAAGCCCAGGATCCGAAGCCAGTCATGATGTCAGGAAGCACAGGCAGGAGCACAAGTACCATAGGAAGAAATGTCCCATAGGTACTGCGGCTCTACATTCAGAGGCTGGGGTGTAGGTCTAAAGCACGGTAAATAAGCCAATATTATACTTGGAGATATACACAGGCAAACGTAGGCTCCTTACACTCGAGCAGAGGTGAGACGAGGAGTCCAGGTGAGTAATACGGAGCAAGTGCCAAAGTGGAATAGCCAGGGTACAGGATCTGTGCAAATAATAGTGTAAAAGTAAGTCACGTCTGTCCTATGCCATAGTGGGAAGTATCTTAGGTGATGGGAAAGGGTTCTGAACTGTGTGCTAATCCTCAGTCAAAGGTAGGATTCTTCAGATGAAAATGGTTAATTATTACAGATCTTCAGAAATCCCATTATTTCAGTACCCTACAGAGCTTAACCATTAAGACCAAATTCATCCTTATTAAAAGTAACAGTTCCCATTTTACTTCTCTAGTACTCAATTACCTGGAAAGGGATGGTCATTATCTCCTCTGTATTACTGAGTGAAAAAGCTATATAGAGAATGATGCCCTTGGTCAGGAGCTTGTATCTTCTTAGTCACAGTCTTTCACTTTTCCCACCATCTCGACTCCCTGTTTCTACTGCCAAACAGAGCAGAGAAATTACATAATTACCTGGATAATTTAGACCAGAAGAAGGAAAAAAAAAGGTGATTCCTATGAATTATATAAACTCTTTCAAAATTTTCCTGAACATGAAATATTTTTACTTTTTCCTTTTCTCTTATTCTCAGTGACTTCAGACAGGCACATACATCTCTCTTTATGGAGAATGATTAACATGGACTCAACTAGGGAGAAATCAAATTATACAGTTAATAAAAACTAAAGCTTCAATCCATGCTAAGTGACAATGTAGCACCAGGGAAAATTAGTAACTAGATTTTAGAGTGAATGGAGTCAAACACGTCAGGTTTGAGTTTAGCCTTAGGATTCACAGTAAACTTCAGTTCTTCTGTGACTGAATTTTTTAAAGTTCTAAGTTACTCAAAGTCATGTGGCTATTTTCTGTAACAGTAAGTGACTTTTTTAGTAGTCTGATTAGATTTAGTTCTTAGGTTGCTTAGATTTTTGTAGGAATCTTTTCAGATTCGTGGTGTAAATCTAGCTATGAGCAACCACTGGTGAAAATTTATTAAAATTGCTCCTTTTCACAAGAGTGTTTAGGTGATTTTGATACTGCTAAAGAGATTCTCCAAGTGGCCTGATGCTGAGAATTTATATATAACCATTGTGAAATACAGCATAGCGCAGTATTTAAGAGCTAAAATGAGTAGTTGTCAGTGGAGGCAGACTTTTAGCAGTAGAGCATAAACTAGTCGTTTGTAGGCTTAAAATTATAGTGTATTTTTCTTAGTTATTTCACATGAACTTCAGAAGTTCACCTTCCCCTGTCCATTTACGTGGCCCCGAATAAACCGAGGCAGCAGAAAATCGTATCATGTGTGATCTTTAGTCTCTCTCTATTCATATAATCACAGAATCATTTTGAGGAAAGAGACTGTACGGGTTTTGAGTACAGCCCTTCACCCTTAAAGGGCCATCCATTCTTTGCTTAAAAACGACTAGCTACAGGACTTCATTACACAGAACACTACCCATTCTATTTGGGTGCACTTCTAATCCTTTGAGGCTGATCAGCCTTATCTTCCAGATAAATTCGTCAGCTTGAATCTTGGGCTGCCACCCTGGAGTTAACTATAAAGGATGAGTCTTACCACTCTGACTTTTGATATTTCTTTAACCCTTTGAAGGCAATTATAAGGGTCCCTCTCATTCTTTTCCAGATAATTCAACCCAAATTCCTCTCAGGTTTCCTCACGACTTGATTTTTAGTTCCCACAACGACCCTGGACACCGTGTCAGGATGCAGTTTTATCAGTGTCTGTTTTCAGACATAAAGCCCGTAACAAAGAGGCTGATCATAAAGCTATAAAGATCCCTTATGTGTATGAGAACGCTAGATGTTAATAGTTCCTTATGTTCACTGCAGGAAAATAACTGGTCATTTTATTATTCCTTATTGAAGTGGCTTAACAAAAATCTACCTGTAACTTAAAATTATACCACAGTGTTTTTCTCTGTGATTTCCAATTTCATATTGGATGTGCTAATGTATATAAATTAAATGTCTCTTTGTTTATGGCTCTGAACAGCCACTTTGGGAGGGGGGATTATTAAGCTATTCCTTTTCACAGGACTTCTCAAGCCATTCTTTGATACTCTTGAGAATCATCAATAAATAGAAAAGAATATTCTGATAACGATGCCTCCTTTTTGTAGGCAAAATGAAAAAAAAATAAGTTGGAAGGAAGGACATCCTTTAAATAGAACTAGGTTGTAGGGATGCTGCAGCAATATCAGCACCATTTCTAGAATGAACTACTGTCTAAGGAACTACTGCTCTCATCTCTCCAACACTGCCACAAAAATGATTGAACTGTTTCTTTCTTTCCCCACGTTTGTGCCTCCAACTTCTAATTCTGTCTTCCCTTACACTTCCGGGGAGACTATCCTCTCTTCCTAAAGGAGACTAAGAAACTAAGTGCTCTCTATAACGTGATGACAAGTAATTTTCTCTGTTTTTTAATGTTTTCTTCTAGACAGCGACCTTTCCACCAGTAGCCTCTTGGCCTTGTGTGTTACAAAAGCTGCAAAGAGCACTTGGGAAGCAAACCAAATGAAATAGGTACATATACTTAAAGGTGTTTTATTTAGACTTAGAGGTTTATTTATATTTGTCTCCACAAATTCTAAGCAGTATTGATCTATGTACTTGCCGGGATAAAACAAGACAAGAAACAAATCTTACCACTTAAAAAAAAATTCTCTCATGAGGATAACGTACAACTAAAATATCTTTAAAAGCTTCTTCATCCAAATGCATGGCAAATATAGCTCTACTATAAATGCAAGGTACAGTGAATTTTGGATTAGAGTTGACAAACCACCTAAGAGGACATGTCAAGGTCTTACACAGTGCTGAGTAGGTTTCTGAACGGCATTTAGAAATTTTTGAAATAAGTCGTATGAATTATGTGTCTGCCATTTTTTATTCTAGTACATTCTCCTGAAGAATACCAAGTACGGTGTTTTGGCAATGATCGATTGGGTGACCAAAAACATGTTCTTAAGAGGCAACAAGGTCCAGTGAGAAGGCATGAAGTCAGTTTTGAAATCTAGTTTTATCCTTAATAAAAACTAACTTGATAGAGTTATAAATGCATGCAGTCTCATTTTTTTCCTTCTGTTAAATAAGGATAGTAATCTCTACCTCTTAAATGTCTTCATAGCATATACTAGGTAATGAATACATAAACTTTACCTCCTTTCTTCTTTGCAGTGTGTATGGCCTCAAATTTAACAATAAGTTGCAGAATTCATAATGGACTGGGAGACACACTTATCTTCAAAATGAAAAGATTTATAGAGATTTTATAGAGAAAATTTTTATTGATTAGTATTTCATTTCATCTCCAATTATGGTAATTCTCAGAAACTGAAAAATTACTATGAAGTCCATCATCAACAACATTAATACTTGGCTCATTCTCTATCTTGCTACCATTTTTTGGTCATTTTCTCATAACTGTTCTCTTCCAAGAGAGTGAACAAAGGAAAGAACATTAGAAGACTTTATTAGCATCTCTGGTAACAAATTTAATGGAGACATTTTGAACTATGGATCAAAGTGAGATCAGGCTCCCAGTTCAATCCTTGACAAGCTAAAATCCGTGGAGACAAGCACAGATGCTATCCAAGTCAGAATTCATGACCTTGGGCAAATGACAGTGTCAGTACTGGGCGTGGGCTGCCCATGTAGTTGGGATAATGCCTGGCAGTAACTATTAAAGGACATTTCAGTGTTCCTTAAATATTTCCAAGCCGTCAATATCATCAGCACCTGTGTGCCTCCATGCCAATTAAAAATCCACAGAAATGTGCTTTATAAACAAACGGAATGGTGGCCCTCAAGTGAGTGCTAAAAGGGCCGTAACATCCTCTCTTGAAATAGCTAACCTGTTCTTTGCCTCCCTAAACCCCTAGGGGGAACGCAGATCACTGTTCAAAGCTCTTAGACAGGAAAGGAACACTCTCAAGATGGGAAAAGATACCTGCAGGGAAGGAACAAACGGGAAGTGAGGAAACAGCAGGAAAAGCTGCCTGAAGAGGTTTCAGTACATGGGAAACTATAAAGTCGGTGAGAAGTTGATCTTTCATTATTGTAACCAGCTGAGAAAATTCTGCCTCTAGCATCTGCTAGTAAGGGTGTGAAAGAGAGAAGACTCATTTTGCCAAACTTAGATCCTACTCATAGCTGATGAGTCCTAACTTTAGAAGGTTAAAAAAAAAAAAAAAATTTAGGACTTTCGAGCCTGGAGGTTCGATTCACTTTAACATTAGCACAGAGGCTTCCTTACTGAATTATTTTTCCTGTCCTTCTTTTCCTTCCCTTTCCTTCTCCGCCCTGCCCACTTCGCTTCAGAACATTACAAGGATCACCTTAAAACATAATTCTCAAGGTTTAGATGCAAACTTTCTTCTTCAGCTGAGTGTTAATACGCATTCTTTTTGAGCAGGAACAGTGACTACACTTGGGGCTTCGTGTCCTCCTTTACCTATAAGAAGAAAGCAATTAACCAAGGTAGTATTGCTATTCATAGCCATATGTAATAAAGTACTAGGTAGAACGTTGTGGTGCTGAAAAGAGAATGAAGTTAATCAGGAAAAGCTTCTTAGAAGGAGTAGCCCAGAGTATTAATTTAAATGCAGAGAGATATACAGGATGTTAATAGGAGGTATTGAGGAGGATTTTATTAAAATGCCATTTTTGCAGCAATGCTCAAAATGCAGTAAGTGCAGACCCATTGTGAGGTAACATAAAACATTTATCTGGACTAAGAAGGCAGTCAGGATAAGGTTTGGAAAAGTGAAATAATGGCCTTTGTTGGACCACAGACATGAGAAACCTGTTTCAGTCAGCCAAGAAACAATGAAAATATGTAATAGCAATGAAATTTAAACATTTTATATTAAATCTTTAGTGACTCTGTAGTGAGAAGACACACATTTTGTGTTTAAAATCTAGATTTTAACAACCCAAATTCCATCAGACTTCCCTCATCCATTTTTAGAGCAATGGTGTAATATTTTCCACACTCACAGAAATATTTGTAAAAATCTTTTCTTGAATAATTAATGATAAGAACTAGGAACTGGAGTCAACACCAACTATGGTGTTATATTGAATTATGATCCATAATCATCCAAATTCCAAAGTTGCCCGTAGTCGAAGATTCCAAAAGAAAGTAAGGGCGCAGATGTATATTTGATGCCCTATCTACTTCCCTTAATTCATCATATAGCAGGATGAATCACATCTTTGGATTTGGGAGCTGGTAGATAAGAACTTCCTTGTGTTCTGGGCTGCATTCCTACATATGCAACATTCATTCAACCTGTTAAATAAAGCGCATTGGTAATTTTTCTTATCTTCTCAAATCTATATTTGCTCAGCTTCTTCTCCTTGGCATCTTGAACAATATAATTTGCTGTCACTGATTTTCATATGTTACCAAGATAAATTTAGCATTGGGGTTTTTATATGTAGATTTGCATAGATCTATGCATATCTTAACAGAAAAACACAGCTATATTTAGGGCTAGAATATTAAGTTCACCAGCAGGAAACAAGCCATGGTTGATGATAATTTTTAAGAATTTTTCAACGTTTCCTATGAATTGGTATCCATATGTAGATATTGGCAATAAGATATAGAATGATGCTTTCTGGTGTTATTTTAAACAGTAACCCAACATGTACTGGCTGTAAATAAATAAGAGTTCATTGAAAGAAAGTGATTCTTGGTGTCAAATATAGCCTTCCCCACTATTCCAACTCCTTCATCATAGGCTAATACAGAATATCTTCAATCCCAAGATTTCCTAACTACTTATCTGAGTCCTTACAACTAAATATGTATGCTTTTTTTTCTCTTCTTTTCTTTCCTTTCTTATTTCTTTTTTCTTTTTTCTTTTTCTTTTTTTTTTTTTTTTTGAGAAAAAAAGAAAGAGCAGAGGGGGGCGTAGAGAGAGAATCTCAAGCAGGGAGCTCTCTCAGGGCTCAATCTCAGAACCTGAGATCATGACTTGAGCTGAAATTAAAAGTAGGATGCTTAACTGACTAAGCCACCCAGGCGACCCTAAATGCGCATGTTTTTATTAATATATTTTGATCTCCCAGAGCATTTTTCTTGTTAAAATTTGCTTCTTTCCATTAAATATGCTTGCTGGTATTCCTTTAATATCATCACCAGAAGCATGTTTTAAAGTAAGGAAAGAAGGATACTGACTTGTTCCCATTCTTCCTCTGGCTGCTGAAAGGAGTGGTTTGGGTCCTACCTCCCTCCACCCTTGAAGAACTCAGACAATAGTCTGGGGTGTATTAAGGTCGAGCATTTGAATTTTATAGCATGAGCCCTTCTTTACCTCCATAATGACTATTGCTTAAAACAGCACCCATCCTGGTCTCCGTCATGCTTCCTGCACTGCCCCACCCCAGTTCCACAGCAGACTAACATTTATTACAACACCTCTCGGTTCATGCTTGACAGTGACGACGTCCTGTTGCTGATCAAAAATCTTTCAATAAGCCAGGATGTTTGTTCTGGCATTTAAGTCCCTGCTCAATCCAGCCCCAAATCAAGATCTTCCCAAAGCCATTTTATACTGCTCCTTCTCATAGACTCTGACCTCATAAAATTAAGGCTACTTAAATATACAAGTTCTTAAATAGAAAAATACTCATAGCTCTGCAATTTTGATTATTTAGGCCCTCTCCTCAAAATGGTCTTCCCTCCCAGGCTGTGAGCCTCTCTAAGCCTGGGCTTTTTTCAAGCCCCGGATGTTGTTCCCATCTCTAGGAGGCTGTGCCACCAGAGTATGCAGTCAGTACACCCTCCAAAGTCCCGTGCAAAGACTGTCCATATCTCTCTTCGGGTACTTATCAAATGCTTCCTTGTATTGCTACATTTCATCTTTACACCTTGTCCTTGCAAAGAGACAATAAGCCCCATAGTGTTAGGGTTCACATCTCCTATCACTTCACATCTTTATGGCTTTGCTTATGGTATATGAATAATTTAATATGTGTTAGCATCTATGCTGCTAACTGTAACCTAGTTGCCTTATCATAAAGTATGGTCTCTAGCCTTTCTGATAGTGACTAAGCAGTCTAGAAATGAGAAAGTATCCATTTTTGATATTATTATTCCAAAAGAACTAAGGCATAGAAAACTCCAAGAATCTAAGAAAACATTTCAGATTTTTTGAACTGCAACTCAAAATTTCTCTCCCACCCTCCACCTTCTAATCGTTGCAACAGATTCTCCATTGCTTACTCTTGGAACAGATATATGCATGTATGCTCTTCTTCAAATGCCATTAAACTGTGAAAGTAAATTTTAGCTTTTTATTGAAATTTCGAGATGTTACTAGTATCTTTTTCTCATTTGCTTGTCAACCTTTTTTTTTTTTAATCAAATGCTTATTATTTGTTGAGCAGTTAGGGTTCTTGTGTCGACCTGAATGCATATAGCCCCAGAAACAAATTTTTAGTGCTAATAACAGCTTTCATGTAACACATCAGCCCCTGTTATTTTGAAAATTGGCATGACCGATAATGGGGTCCTTCAATCTGAACTTTTTGGAGACTTACTTAGAGAAATGAATAAATATATTGATACAAAGTGGTCTTTTGTTATTATACTGATATGAACATGTAATTGTGAAAGTTTTCTTTAGATTTAAAACTTCTAAAATCTTACAATTATGAGACCATTTTGTATGTTTTTCAATATGAATCCATGTAGAATTCACAAGATTTGGTTTATAGTTTTCTCTCTTATTTTGTGCTATCTTATTTTGTTCTTTGTCTCAAAATTTCTTATAATATTGAGCTCAAACTGACAAAATATATGGGAATTAAATAACCTATTGATTATGCATGGAGCAGATCACACAGAAAGTTCTGTTGCATTAAAAGGGAACTTCAAGACCTTTCTTTTGCCTATTTTACAACAAGGAATTTATATTTTGTTAAAATAATGCACACGTGCACATCAAAAGCAAAGGGTTTATTTTATTTATTTTATTTATTTTTTAAGATTTTACTTATTTATTTGTCAGAGAGAGAGAGAGAGAGAGAGAGAGAGAACAAGCAGGCAGAGTAGCAGGCAGAGGCAGAGGGAGAAGCAGGCTCCCTGGTGAGCAAGGAGTCTGATGCGGGACTTGGTCCCAGGACCCCGGAATCATGACCTGAGCCGAAGGCAGCTGCCCAACCAACTGAGCCACCCAGGCGTCCCTGTTTCCACTCATTTTTATCAAATCAGAGCCATCAAGCAAGTCACTAAGTCCAGAGAGTCGTGACACACCTGCCCCCTTCCCGCTCAGCGCTCTGTTCAGCACAAACAGAAATTGGTTCCTCCCTCATCTCTTCTGGGTAGCAGCAGTAAGGACTGTGAGGTTCCGGGCCTCTTGGGTTTGCTAATAGAAGTTTGAGTGAAGAGATGACTTCCCCCTGGACACTGAGATGCTGATCTCCACAGAGAGAGGTCCGAGCTGCAGCTCTCAATCTATAAAGGTCTTCAGGTTCAGAACCCTATTCCTGAATTAGCGCCGGTGACCACGACGACTTTCCCGGTGAAGTCCCGGCCCTGCAGGATCTCCACGGCGGCGGTGCTGCCGTCCTGTCTCTGCCTGCTGGTTGGCTTCGTAGGGTCATCATCCACCGTAAATGCCAGTCTCCGGTCCAAATAGGTGGTTCTTTTATTTATATGGTCGACAAAAAAAAACTTGTCCGTTCTCATCGGTTTCTTGTCCCCATCCATATGGCAAATCTCCTGCTATACGTTTTCTTTTTCCAGTCTTTGGATGTTCCCCCTGGGTCTTCTCCTCGGCATGACTGGCGTGGTAAACCCAGCCGTCCTTGGTGGTTCTCTGCTCCCAGCCCGGGGGCAGCTCGTCCTCGCTGTCCGTGTGGGCCTGGCCAGCGTAGCGCGGGGCTGCCATGACCGCAGGGGAGCGCCCCGTCACCGCATCGCCAGGCCGCGCTGCCGGCTCTCCGCGCGCAGGAACTCACTCCGGCTTTAACCGAGCGCCGCGCCGGGCGAGACCCAAACGCTAGCGCCTAATTTTTTAATTAACATATAATATATTTTTTTGTTTCAGGGGCACAGGTCTGCGATTCATCAGTCTTACATAATTCACAGCACTCAAAATAGCACATACCCTCCCCAATGCCCATCACCCAGCCACCCCATCCCTCCCACCCCCCCCTTCTATTCTGGCAACCCTCAGTTTGTTTCCTGAAACCAAGAGCCTCTTAAGGTTTGTCTCCCTCTCTGGTTTCGTCTTGTTTCACTTTTCCCTCCCTTCCCCTATGATCCTCTGTCTTGTTTCTCAAATTCCTCAAATCAGTGACATCATATGATAATTATCCCTCTCTGGTTGACTTGTTTTGCTTAGCATAATCCCCTCCAGTTCAATCCACATCGTTGCAAATGGCAAGATTTTGTGGGTTTTGATGGCTGCATAATATTCCATTGTAGATATATACCACATCTTCTTTATCTATTTATCTGTCGGTGGACATCTAGGCTCTTTCCATAGTTTGGCTATTGTGGACATTGCTGCCATGAACATTGGGGTGCAGGTGCCCCTTCAGATCACTACATTGCTACACTGATATTTTTATGTATTTGTTGTTCATTTTTCCTGTTGCATGATGAGCACTCATAAAAGCAGGAATGTTGCATATGGTACATAGTAGATGCTTGATAATTATTTTATTATTATTTACTTATTTATCTACTTATTTGTTTAGTAAAAATAATGAACTCAGATAAAACAAAACTGATGTGAAAAACCCAATTTAAAAAAAATGATAATTCAGAAAACTAAGAAAAGTTATAGTCCAGAACCAATTAAAAAATATTAGGTATATAAAAGCAATAATTAACTCTTAAAAATTCAAAATACTTAAAATATGTAATTCAGTAAAACACTGTGAGGAGTTGGTAAAGAAAATCTCTGAGAGTCAAGAGAAATGTAAGATATGAACGATGGGAAAGAAAAGATAAGAATGTAAGAGGTCAATCCTGGAAGTCAAATGTCTGACAGAAATTTCTACAGTAACAGAAAAAGTGGAGAGGAGGGAATAATTAAGATAAAATGCAAGAATGTTTTCTGGAATGGAAGGAAGAGTCTCATGATGGAAAGGCCCTCCAAATGCTCTATAAACTAAAAAAAAAAAAAAAAGCCATCAAATACTGCTTATAGAGCTTCAGAACCTGAAGCTAAAAGATCTTCTACTTATAAAAACTTGAAAAATATCATACGGAACCAAAATAAGATAGAGGGTATACACATTTTACACATTTCATTTTATTTTTTTCATTTTAAATTTATTATTTGAGTATAGTTGACACACAATGTTAAATTAGTTTCAGGGGTACAATATAGTGATTCAACATCTCTAGGCATTATGCTCTGCTCTCCACAATTGTAGCTACCATCTATCACCATACAACACTATTACAATACCATTGATTCTATTACCTGCATTGTATCTTTTACTCCCATGACTTATTCACTCCGTAACTGAAAGCCTGGATCTCCCACTCTCCTTTGCTCATTTTGCCCACCCCACCCATCCACCTCCCCTCTGGCAACCATCAGTTCTCTGTATGTACAAGTCTGATTCTACTTTTTGTTTGTTTATTTGTTTTGGTTTTTTAGGTTCCACATGAGTGAATATACACATTTTAAAACCTAAAAACAATATTTTATGTTATTAATGAATATGTAAACAGTTAGTAAAACTATAAAGAACTTTCATGTGAATGTTAATCCAAAATCATGATAGTAATTATCTATGGAGAAGGAGAGAGGGAAATAACATTTAGGAGTACAGAGGCAGATTATTTATATGTATAAAATTTTATTAAGGGGCGCCTGGGTGGCTCAGTGGGTTAAAGCCTCTGCCTTTGGCTTGGGTCATGATCTCAGGGTCCTGGGATCGAGCCCCACATCAGGTTCCCTGCTCAGCAGGGAGCCTGCTTCCTCCTCTCTCTCTGCCAACCTCTCTACCTACTTGTGATCTCTCTCTCTCTGTGTCAAATAAATAAATAAAATCTTTAAAAAAATTTTATTAAAAGAATGACAGCAAGCAAATATAGCATAAGACTTAATGAGGCTGAATGATGGGTATAATGATGTCGCTTTAATACTCTCTACATTTTTCAATGTTTTTGAAACATTTCATTATTAAAAACAAAATAACGTAAGAGATCAGAAAAAAGAAAACAGGTCACATAAAAAATTGCAGGAAAGAAAATAGTATCGGGTTTCTTAACTGTTATAATAGAAACCAGAAGATAATGGAGAAATATTCACCCACTCTGAGAGGAAATCACCTTCAACAAAGAAGCATATATCCACCCAAAATACCAATTAATATAAAAGCTGAATGAAAACACATAAGGCTTGGGCACCTGGGTGGCTCAGTGGGTTAAAGCCTCTGCCTTCTACTCAGGTCATGATCTCAGGGTCCTGGGATGGAGCCCCGCATCGGGCTCTCTGCTCCACGGGGAGCCTGCTTCCTCTCTCTCTGCCCGCCTCTCTGCCTACTTGTGATCTCTCTCTCTGTGTCAAATAAATAAATAAAATCTTAAAAAAAAAAAAAAGAAAACACATAAGGCTTAACATCGTTCACTTATTCTTAGGAAACTAGTGAATTTTATACTCTGCAAAACAAGGGAGAAAACCTAGTAAGAGACATATGAGAACTGTTAAGAAATATTGCACTGGACAATTGTTAAAAATGGAAAGACAGGTTTTCTTTTTTTTTTTTTTTAATTTTTATTTATTCATTTGACACACAGAGAGAGATTACAAGTAGGCAGAGAGGCAGGCAGAGAGAGAGGANGAGAGAGAGGAGAGAGGAGGAAGCAGGCTCCCTGCTGAGCAGAGAGCCCGATGTGGGCCTCGATCCCAGGACCCTGGGATCATGACCTGAGCCGAAGGCAGCGGCTTTAACCCACTGAGCCACCCAGGCGCCCAAGACAGGTTTTCTTAACCACTATTGTAGGGAAGACAGAGGTCAGTATATAACTGAGCTCAACTCCAAGTTAAACAGGCAAGAAGATTTTATTTATGACTGTTACAACGGGGAAAGAACTTAAACTCAATTCCACTGAAACAAAAGTTGGGAGGATTAGTAAATGCTGGGCTGAGCTAATGGAAAAAGTACCTGAGGACATTGTGGGGGAGGTTAGTCAGTGTGATTAGGTCATCTGTGTTTGTTAATTTTTGCTTCTCAGAGTTAGACTTCTACCCATCCACAAAGACTGAGAGATAATGACACTTTTTGTTTGGCCATTTGCAGGTAGCTCTACTCACAGGCTTTCTTTTAAGATTTATCTTAAATCTTAAAATCTTCAGATTTTTAAGATCTAAAGATTTTGAGATTAAAATCTTAAATCTTTTAAGATTTATCAGGCCTGAGTCAGAAACTAGTCTGCTGTATCTCCCAGGTTGCAAGGGATACTTTGAAGCCTTTGTCAATATGCTGGAGAGAAAGAGAATTTATTTGCTCCCTCCATAGAGATCATGTGACTCATACCATAGTTCACTTCAGAGGAATCATCGTTCCAATCTCCAAACCCCTAGCTACTTCAGCTGAAAGCTTTCAGGCATTTGGTACAAGTGAGTGTTCAAGGTCACAAAACCTGATTAAGATGTTTTCTGTGCAGGATCTTCCTAGTTAACTCAGCACCTCATTTTGGAGTGAGAATCGGTGTTTATTACCTTGTAGCACTATCACTGAGAGTGAAGTAATTTTATTTCTCTGTTAGGATTCATCTTCCCTTGACTTGCTGTGTAACAGAATGTGTTGGCTGTATTCTTTTAGTCATTTTCTTTCTGGAAGACAAGTTGTGTCTATGTGCTTATGTATGTAACTATAAACTCTCTAAATGCAGAAATCTACCTTCTATTCTATTTATAGCTACACATTACCTAACATGCTGAACTTCATCTAAAGAGTTGTTTACTTATTATTTCCACTCTGGAAGAATTTGCTAATATTTCCTAAGTAGTATTATGACCAAATAATATTATGTTTTGTTATGTAAAGGTCTTACAAATTTTAGTTTTACCCACATTATGTTAAATTTTGCTAAACTGAAGTACAACTTTAATATTTAAATGTGTAAGAGGTAAGTATTCTGAGGCTGAAAAAGTAGCTGATGTAAAATGAGATGAACTTCATGTTTTAAAATAGTTTAAATCACTCCTTTTGTAATATTTACAAATCCCCACGAGTAAGAACTCTTCAATGTTACAATTAATGCCAGTCATCGATAATTTTTTATTTATATTATAGTCAGGCAAACCTCATAAATGGAATCTATAGACATATAACTTTCAAGTGGAACTAAGAGTTTTTTACTTGGGATGCTTCCTTTCTGTCCATAAAATATGGTGAGGGGAGGGGGAAAAAACCCACATTTCCAACTGGAAATCCACATTTCCAACTGGAAAATTCCAAGTCAGTCCCTTAAAATAAGCTGACTAACATTTATAAAGTAATTCTCATCCCTATAAATTGCCTTCTTGCAGGAAACAGACCTTATTCTGACTTTTAATATTTCAATGCACCGATCTTGGTGGATGGAGAATGGACCAGGATGTACGGTGACATCAGTGACACCTGCACCAGACTGGGCCCCAGAAGACCATCGCTACATCACGGTCTCAGGGTGTTTTCTGGAGTACCAGTACATAGAAGTGGCTCATAGTTCCCTCCAGATTGTCCTCGCAGTAAGTGCTGACCGTCAACCACTCCTTCTAGTTCTTCTAGAATTGTTTTATATCCATGCAAATTTAGTGCACACAAATGGAATCTGTGGATAAAGTGTGCCTATTTGCTTTTTTCTAATTAATGCTCCCTTCTATAGGCATTTGTCAGGTTAAACCAGTGCATAGTAAAATGTCATCAATCAGTAAATTAGTAAATAGACTATGGCATCTTCAGCATTTTATATAAGAAATTCAACCAGTCAAGGTTCAATCATTTGGCTTTTGGTAAATAAGATTTTTCCAAAGCTTCCTGCAGAAAGATCAGAGAGTCTTCACAACTAATATGCTATAAAATTTATATGATTTCAATAGATATTTTTCCCCTAGTGCTTCTTTCTGTCTGTGCTGCTAGCCCTGGGAATTCTCCACTCTGTTTGCTAATATTTCTCTTCATAGATTTTCCTGAAGTACAACTCATCACCTTCTATCATTTCCCCTCTTTTTCAAAACAATTCAACTTTTCATAAATTCTACTTCTAGGAGTGTCATGCCTCCATTTATCATAGTATTAAACTGAAAAAGAACCCCCCTCTACCAGGGGGCAGTAAGAGTTATAAATGATCCCTCTGTATTATGTACAGTATTTCTAGAGCATATTTATCTATGAGCATAATATATGTCTGTTATATAAAACATATTATTTTGGGGGTGCCTGTGTGGCTTAGTCAGTTGAGCATCCCACTCTTGATTTCAACTCAGGTCATGATCTTGGGGTCACGGGGTCAAGCCCCAGGTAAGGCTCCCTGCTAAGCAAGGAGTCTGCTGGGAGTTCTCTCTCTCCCTCTCCCTCTGCCCCTCCCCTGACTCATGAGCTCTCTCTCTAATAAATAAATCTTTTTAAAAAACGTATTATTTTATGTTGTATCACTATGACAAAAAGATAAACAAACACATCCTTTTCTCAAGAAGGACTTTTACTAATTCTAAAAGCATAATTTATAGGACTTATAAAGGTGATTTTACTATACATCTCTCCATTTATTTCTTACATAGTCTGTATGTACAGATTTACATATATCTTTCTTAGACTCCATGTAGATCTAAAATTTCTGTGCATAGCCTTAAGATTGTTGATGATAAATAATGCAAATAGAATCTGCTTTTTTTAAAAAAGACATTATGTATTTATTTGACAGAGAGAGAGAGAGACAGCGGGAGGGAACACAAGCAGGGGGAGTGGGAGAGGGAGAAGCAGGCTTCCCGCTGAGCAAGGAGCCCAGTGCAGGACTCAATCCCAGGACCCTGGGATCATGACCTGAGCCAAATGCAGACTTAACAACTGAGCCACCCAGGCGCCCCTATAATCTGCTTTTTGAATCTTTCTTTAGTTAATTGAGAATGATGTTGACTCACAATTCTTAAATAGTAAGACATAACACGTTCTGGATAGAATAGCCTCAAATTAGTTCACATAAAGTTCTTTTGGAACTAATAAAACCATGTGAATGTATGTGTATTAGATTATATATCTAATATATAGTTACTAGATTTTTAAATGAATGTATAGATATATACACACACGCACATACACACACACACTTAGATTACAGTGCTAGTAAACATTACCAAATCATGAGACTAAAACCATAAAGGTTTACTCTTATGGATCATTAGAAAGTTCTGCCCATTGCTGTCACTGAGAAAGCAAGGTTGATGGAGAAGCCGCCACCTCAGTCAGCATGGGTTGCCATGCCAGAGAGCACAGGTAGATCCGGAGTATCTACAGTGCTTCTCTGTGGAAAGAGAAGCTCATTGTTCACAGTTCATTGTCTAGAACTAGTCACACATCCCACCCAACCGCAAAATGGCCAAGAAGAAGGAAGAATGTAATTTTGGGAGATCAGTGTAAATTATTTCCACAATATTTGAATTCTGTTTTGGTTAAAGCATTGAGTGATCTCTCTTGAATATGTGCAACCTGAGACACTTCTTAACAAATCCACCCTTCTACAATACTCTTAAACTCTAAAACTGTTCATTTTAATTATCCTGAAATGAAAATAAGTTAGATTTGATGGGATGGAAAAAGTCATTTCATTATTTAAAATCCATTTGAATGAAGTATTCATTCTCACAAAAGAAAATAAAACGTTTCTGGTATTTGGGAACAGATAATGTGTTAGAGAGGGTTTTTAGATAAAACATCCCCTCTGGAAGTCCCTTTTTTACTGGACCCACACATTTTGGAATACTTCCACTAATGCCTCAAGGATGCTGTAAGGGTTTAGTTTATGTGCATGGATAGTTATCTGTGACTGTTTCAAAGAGTTAGTTGAATTAATGTGTGTATCCATTGATTTATTATACCCACATAAAACTTTGGCACACAGTATTTGCTAAAATACACACACACACACACACACACACACACACACACACACACACACACACACACACACACATACATAATGGACATGAGGCTGACATATTGCCCAAAGTAAAATCATCTGTAAATGCAAAGCGGCTAAAGTGCAAAGAAGATGGAAGGAATGTCCCTAAAAGCAGATGAGACTGATAATTCAAGCTACTGGCTCTCACTGCTGTCTACATTGCCCCTATTTGAGTAGAGAAATACCTTGAGCAAACCGTCACACGATGTGGTATCTTTTTTTTTTTTTAAAGATTTTATTTATTTATTTGACACAGAGAGAGAGATTACAAGTAGGCAGAGAGGCAGGCAGAGAGACAGGGAGGGGAGGAAGCAGGCTCCCTGCTGAGCAGAGAGCCCGATGCGGGCCTCGATACCAGGACGCTGAGATCATGACCTGAGCCGAAAGCAGAGGCTTTAACCCACTGAGCCACCCAGGCGCCCTCGATGTGGTATCTTTACTTCTCCCCTTTCCACCTGTTCTTCTGCCCAGGAGGGCATTTTTCTTTGGCTATGCTGACTGTGGATCACCTGAGAGTCAGTTAGCAACAGTGTACCAAGCCAGTTACTTGGAGAATTGTCAAATCCATTTCTGTCTTTAGGCTTGCTGTTGTCTGGCCAGCCTTAGGCTGATAGCATCTGCTGTGCAGGAAACCTAGCATATCTTAACTAAGGTTTTAGAATGGAAACCAAATAGGACTTATCATGAACAATTTGCTCTGCCTACTAATTGGAAGCCTTCCAACTAGATCTTCCTATATCATTCTGAGCATTTCTGCTGTCATGATTAAGAGATGAAATGGTGTCTTGAATCTCTGCTCCTCCCCTTTTCATGTTACCCAAATAACCCCCCAGTCAATTCAACATTCATTTGGGTCCAGTGAATACTTCCTGAGTGCTTGTCCCCTGCTGGCATCTTGAAAAACAAATGCCAGCATCCCTGACCTTGACAATGTCACAATCGAAAATAGGACAAGGTTCCTCAGGATTCAAACCAGGTGCAAATAGATACATTTTTGGGATGTGGATAAATTTGCTGTTTATGGTATAATGTTGTCTTCTTAACTCCACCCTGTTTTCTGTAAAGTCAGCTAAACCCCTGCTTCTCCCTGCTTCTACCAGTCTTTGAAGCTGCCCAACCCAGCTTTGAATAGGATATCTGCCTTGGATCTGCTTTCCCAAACTGCTGCTCTTGACACACTCCAAATTTCTCTAGCTCATTTTCTCCAACTTCACTTAGTGTTTCTTTCCCAGATTCCTGACCCCTGGCAATGCTGTCCCCCTGGTGTTCAGTTTTCTGCCAATCAAATCCTAGCTGATTTGGAAATTAGTATTCACAAAGCCCACATTTGCATCGCACACATACGAGATATCTTCCATCTACAGCCAAAGGAAGATGGGTATCATATCCACATAATTGGGAAGAGGGGCTATTAATCACACAGCCTCCAGCCGAGCAGAGAGGACTGCCAGAACACCATAATGATGAGCCAGGTGTGAGACTTCTAGCCTTCTCCTTCAGCAGCATTTTCTTGTAGTTAGTATCAGATATCGCATTCAAAAGGAATACAGGTGTGCACAGCTTTAATAAAACAAACAAACAAACAAAAAACCAGAAGAAGAAAAGAAAAGAAAAGAAAAACCTACTTATAAAATAGATCAAATAAATATGTATGGGAAGAGCCAGGGAGGAGATCAACTACAGAGATGGTGTTGTTTGCAGTACAAAAGAATTAAGCCGATTTCTTCAAAGAACATGTGATTGCAACTGCCTGGTTTACAAAATATGTTCACAGGAATTAAATATTTTGATTTGTGTAACAGTCCTGTGAGGGCTGCAAAACAGATTAAACGCCTTTCCCAAGATGTCTTAGCTAGTAAGTAGGGAGGAAGGACATGCTGACCAAAGTTTTCCTCTGGTACCAAGGATAGGAAGTAGACAGCAGCCTGTATGCCAGCAGGCGCTGGTTGGAAATGGATTCTTGAAAAGCCCTAATTCAGAGTTCTTCAGTGGCAAAGAGTGCCAGGATTGATTATCCACGTCTGCTGTGGGTGAGGGGAATGGAGGTGTGTGTGCCTCATAATTGTTAGGCACATATTATAACTCACTTCCTGTGACTAACAGGATGAACATGGAGGATGTTTTATAAGGAAATGTAAATAAATGAAGCTTTAAGGAAAAATATTTATAGCAGTACTGAAGTAACTTTATTTTAAAATATATGTTACAGTTTCAAATAATACATTGGAAAAAAAACAAAAACAAAAGAGAAACAAATACTTAATCCTTCTTTTTTCTGGTTACCTCCAATATCTCCAAATTTAAGCTAAGCTTCTCCAACTCAAATTGCTAGGTTTTGTTTTCCTTTATTTCCTTTACTTCCAGTACACTTCTAAGTTCACAGCAGATTGATGATTAGTATTTTTAGGACACCAGCAGAGTATACCAGTAAAAACATTAATAAGTTTCCATTTTTCTGCACCTATTAAAATTGGCTTAGAAACCATATACAAATTAGCAGGAACATCATAAATGACTAGAAGAAGTTCTAATACCTGGTGCACTGTTCATAGCTAAAAACAGGATCACGGTCAAGTTCATCCTTTAGTTATATCTATTCCTTATTCAGGAAACTTTATATTTTTTAGATTGCATAAAATAATAGAAATCATTGTTTGACAGATTTTGTTTTTTTGTATATGTGTGTGTTTGACATATTGTGGTAAAAAAAAAAACTTTCGAATGTAAAACACATGCCTTCACATGGATGGAGCTACAGATGTTTCCAGTTATTCTCAGTTAATGATACACATTTGAAGTTTGGCTTATTAAGACTTGTCTAGGTTGGTGAGAAATTTTCCAGAATTCGAAAGCCTTTATCGAAGTTAATCTGGGATTGTGCTGAGAATGGCAGGAATATTTCTTTAGATATTGCTGACATGTATGGTGCATGGATGAAAATGAGTTGCCTTTTTGCTCACACTGCACTGTGATGCCTTCTTTAATCTGGAAGGACATACTCAAAAACAAAGACTTGGTGGTCAAAGATTTGGTTCCTGATTTTAATATAGCTTATAATACTGTTATGAAAGTGGTAAATAGTAAACCTGAGTTGTGAATTTGCATCATTTTGAAGGGATGGATGTTTGTTTGTTTTTGCAACATATTTATTTTATTTTTTTATTATTATGTTCAATTAACCAGCATAGTTAGTTTTTGATGTAGTGTTCAGTGACCCATCAGTTGTGTATAACACCCAGTGCTCAAGACCACGTGTGCCCTCCTTGATACCCATCACCCTGTTATCCCATCCACACATCCCCCTCCCTTCTATATCCCTCAGTTTGGTTCCCAGAATCTAGAGTCTCTCATAGTTTGTCTCCCTCTCTGATTTCTTCCCATTCAGTTTTCCCTCCCTTTTCCTGTGGTCCTCCACACTATTCCTTATGTTCCATATATGAGTGAAACTATATGATAATTTTCTTTCTCTGCTTGACTTATTTCACTTAGCATAATCTCCTCCAGTTCCATCCATGTCAATGCAAATGGTAGGTATTCATCCTTTCTGATGGCTGAGTAGTATTCCATTGTATACATGAACCACATTTTTTTTAAAGATTTTATTTATTTATTTGACACAGAGAGAGAGAGATCACAAGTAGGCAGAGAGGCAGAGAGAGAGGAGGAAGCAGACTCCCCGCTGAGCAGGGAGCCCGATGCGGGCCTCGATCTCAGGACCCTGAGATCATGACCTGAGCCGAAGGCAGAGGCTTTAACCCACTGAGACACCCAGGTGCCCATGAACCACATCTTTATCCATTCATCTGTTGAAGGGCATCTTGGCTCCTTCCACAGTTCGGGAATTGTGGACATTGCTACTATGAACATTGGGGTGCATGTGCCCCTTCTTTTCACTATGTCTGTATCTTTGCAGGAAATACCTAGTAGTGCAATTGCTACTACTTGTGGGTAGTAGCTCTATTTTTAGTTGTAGGGTAGCTCTATTTTTAACACCTTGAGGAAACTCCATACTGTTTTCCAGAGTGGTTGTACCAGCTTGCATTCCCCCAGCACTGTAGGAGGGTTCCCCTTTCTCCACATCCTCACCACTACTTGTTGTTTCTTGCCTTATTAATTTTTGCCATTCTAAGTGATGTAAGGTGGTATCTCACTGTGGTTTTGATTTATATTTCCCTGATGGCTAGTGATTTTGAACATTTTTTCATGTGTCTGTTAACCATTTGTATGTCTTCTTTGGAGAGGTGTCTTTTCATGTCTTCTGCTCATTTCTTGACTGGATTATTTGTTTTTATGGGTATTGAGTTTGACAAGTTCTTTATAGATCTTGGATACTAGTCTGTTATCTGTAATGTCATCTGCAAATACCTTCTCCTATTCTGTGTGTTGCCTCTTAGTTTTGTTGACTGGTTTCTTTGCTATATAAAGTTTTTTTTTAAAGATTTTATTTATTTATTTGAGAGAGTGGGAGAACAAGCTTGGGAAGGGAGAGGTAGAAGCAGACTCCCCGCTGAGCCAGGAAGCCCAATGTGGGGCTGGATCCCAGGACTCTTACCCAAGGATCATGACCCAAGCCAAAGGCAGACACTTAACTGACTGAGCCACCCAAGTGCCCGCTGTGCAAAAGCTTTTTATCTCAATGAAGTCCCAAAAGTTCATTTTTGCTTTTGTTTCCCTTGCCTTTAGAGACATGAGTTGAAAAAGGTCATTGTGTCCAGTGTCAAAGAGGTTATTGCCTATGTTCTCCTCTAGGATTTTGATGGATTCCTGTCTCACATTTAGGTATGCATGTTTTTAAATGAAAGAAAGTGAATTTGAAATCACAGTGGTACTCAAATTTCATTGTTTGGATTTCAAAGACTAATATGTCTCTTTAAAAGATAGCATTTATAATATGCCAAAATAAATAGCCCATTTGCAGCTATTTAAAGTAATGATGAGGGGGTGGCTGACTGGCTCAGTCAGTAGAGCATGGGACTCTTGATCTCAGGGTCATGAGTTTGAGTTCCATGTTGGGTATAGCGATTACTTTAAAAAAAATAAAATGCATTTAAAAAAATTAAAAATAAACTAATGATGAAATCATCAAGCATCAATTTCAAATGTACACAGTTTTCAAGTGAATTCTTAAAAATTCTTCCAGGATATATGGGAGTGGAAATGGTTAAAGGCATTTAAGCATTAAATGACTCTAAAACAGTGGTTCTTAATGCTGGCTGAGAATAGAAATTATTTACTCACTGTTTAAAGGATTACCATAAACATGACCTACTTCTGGAAATTCTGTGCCCTTAAGACTTGAGGTAGGACCTAGGTGGGTATCATTTTGAAAATTTTCACCAGAAATATCAATGCCTTCCCTTTCTTTTCACTACTGATCCCTCTATTGTCCTGAATTGCTCAGAAACACATAGTGTTTGGTAAAAAAAAATAATAATAAATGATTCTACAATACCAAAATGGTACCACAGCTCCAGTTGCTCCATTAGGTCCTGGAAGTGACTTGAGAGGCATTTCCCTTCCATGTCCTACAGGGTCTACCCTGTGATCAAGTACTGAATCTGTGAACCTACACTGTGTCTGCCATACCTCCACACCAAAGAGTGAGTTGGTGTAGAGCCCAAACTGAAAACTGAGTCTTCTGATTCCTAGTCCAACATCAGTGAGTCTACAAACAGTTTTCTTCTTAGGAAAGAATTGCTTACTGCCTGGACAGAATATGGACAGAATATAGAAGTAGACAGAATAACAAGCACTTGGTTTCTTTCCTAGCTCCTAGGATGGTCAACAGCTTTGCTGCTTGGCTTCGAATGATATACACACTGCTCCAACTCTAGTTCTCCTAGGTATTCAGAGACATAGACCTACTTGCCAAAAGGTGGTAACCCAAGAAATGAAATAAATGTGATTTGTCTTAATGTAACATCAGCATATTTTATACAAACACCCACAAAAAATATGGGAAGAAGAACCAAATCATAATTGCAAAAAAGGGATTTTTCCAATGACAAGGTTACTGAAATAGGAGAACAAAGGCGGTAAATAGATCAGGAAAGGACATTTCATGATGCAATTGAGGGCTACAAAACATATAAGCAATATTCCACAAATTAATTTTAGACGCAAACTGGGTTTACTCCTAAATAACAAGAAGTATCAAGATGTACTAATACTTTTGAAATGGGCACATGTTTAACTTTCTAATCTACTCTCAATTCCTCTAGACAGTAATAAAGCCATTTCGACACTGTCACTCAGAGTATAACACCCTGATGTCTTACCCACTATAATCAAGCTTTGGTAAAAAATAAACCCTGAATAATAAGTTATCATGGTCTTTATTGTATTTTGCTTTATTTCTGAAAGGTGCCATTGTAAATTGGTGAATAGTTCTGTGAGTCCATGAACAAGCAGAGTGCAAGAACTTGAATAGCCTCTAAAGTTAGATTAAGTCTAAGACTTTTTTGCTTTTAATATTCTTTGATATTCCCTACATGCAAAGTCAGAAATATAAAGTAAAATATTCAGTCTGGGAATAACAATCCTTAACTCTTACACCCAGCTGTATAATAAACTATTTTGTAATGATGAACTAAATGAGATAATTCTTAAGAAATTGCCTGAAAACAATAAAGGTGGTGTTATTTATTCTCTCCTTAGCGTAGTATCTTCCACTGCTTATTTAGAATATTATTTTTTCAGACGAAGTCACAGTGATGTGCAAAAATGAACTAAATCTTACTAAGTTTACTCACTCCCCGGATACAACTGTGATTCTTAAAGCCAGTGGGATACTATTTAGTGTACCAATACACTAACCTACTCAGGGGCAAGTTTTATCCCATATCAACCATTATCATCAGTGTGCAATATCTGCTTTTCTATGTAATGTTTGAAGCACTTTCTTACCCCGGAAGCATAATATCACTTGATCTATGAGAATGCTTAGACACATCACGGAATAAAAATAGCAGTTTATTTAAGATGTTAGTGAGGATTGTAAGCTGCAACAGATTACCAAGAATTAGGTTGTCTTTAATAATATGAGATTTAAGTTAAATTGTCTGAAATTGTGCAATGAATCACGTACAATCCCATTTCTTATATTTAATCTTGTAATTTTAAACTTAGCTCAGAGTAAGTCCAAAGGTATATTAAATCAGAAGTTATTTCAGAAAAATAAGTATATGTAAGTATACTAAAATCGAGAAATTTTTAAGAACATGACAGGCTACTGGCCTTGAACAAAGGGTTACCGTCTTCCTTTGTAATATATAATATCATTATCTTCTAGGATGTCTTTCCAGTCCTGATCATTTATTGTGATAAAAAGTTTTTAAGAAATAGGCCTTTGATGGCTCTTTCCTTTTCAATGGAACTTTTAAACACGTGGTGGAATAATAATAGTGGAATGTGTAAGTGTTTTCAAATAATAGCAAGACATTCTCAAAGGAAGGATGTAAAGATGATTGATAATGACAGCTATAATATGGGGGATAATTTATTGTTTAGCATGTTATACTTGAGTGAAAAAGAATAAAAATATGGGTAAACACACTTAAGCTAAATAGTGTTTACCTAGTAGAGAAACAGCCATCTGTAATGTTCCTCCTGCACCTTTTATGTTTACCAATCCTAAAAATAGGAGTTTAAACTCTACTATTCTCAACCCACACATTCTTCTAAACAACTGAGTATATGATTCCCAGTCTACACTCTCCTCTTGCCTGTTCCTGTCCTTATGGTATCATGGTTGCTTTTGTCCCAGCTCTGTCATTTGTTCCTCTCTGACCTTTTTGTGATTCTCAACCCATTGCTAAATTCCCTGAGAATCAAGACCACAACTTTTTTTTTCTTTAGAATAACAAAAAATATTTTACAAAAATGTAAGATTTACAGAAGTTTCCAGACAAGCCATACAAAATGGTCACAAGCTTTTTCTTGAAGGAAGGATTCTTCACTTGACAACAAAGTCACAAAGTTATTAGTGATGGCTGTGATGTTTGTTTAATGTTCCCATTTTGCTTCAAACAATCAAGCTTGTCCATCTGTATCATCTAAATAAAGTTAGACTTCGCTATAGAGCATAAAGAACTCGTTAGCTGCTTTTTTTTTTTTTTTTTTTTTAGATTTTTTTTTTTTAATTTTATTTTTATTATTTGACCAAGGGGTACAGGTCTGTGAATCATCAGGCTTACATCTTTCACAGCATTCACCAAAGCACAAACCCTCCCCAATGTCCATAACCCATCCACCCTATCCCTACCTCGTTAGCTGCTTTTAACCAATGCAATTAGATCACCATAAAAAGTGGGAAAGGTTAGGGTTAGACCATGACATTTTACACACATACTTGTACACACATTTTTACACACATATTTGTAATTTCCTCTTAACTTTATTCACAATATTATATGTTATTGTACCTAAAGAGGTAGCTGCTTGTCACATGATGATTTTGGTTAATGCTGATTGCAAATATGGCTGCAAAGCCAAGGACTAACTTAGAGAATGTCATGGCTGCAAGGATATTTTGATTTCCTTTATCTCTTCTTTTATTCTGAACTGTCTACCTTGCTCTCCTCTCCTTATTGATTCTTAGTCTCTCCACCTCTTAAGTTTAATCAGCTTCTTATCAGCAACTTTATAAATACAAATTGTTTCTTTTACCCTGAACTATCCAGTGTCTTCCAGTGATTTATCTTCATTTTTCCCACCCATTTTCCATAACTCTATTGATTTCTTTCTTCATCACAGAATTATGGGCGGAGTCTCTCTCTTTTTTCTAATTTCTAAATTTTACAAATGATAGTTGTGATTTTATACCATTGTCTTAGTTACATAACATGTTTAGGTTGATTTAGTCCTAGTATACTGTATCAATTACAATGAAAATCAATTTTAAGTAAAATTATACTGTGAGGTACAAAAAATTTCCGTGTCAGTGACTCAACAGTTGTTCTTGTATTCATTTTCAGCAATGTGCTTAGTTCACAAATTTAAGACCCTCTGTGTTGCTTACAAATTAAAAGCCTAGAATGGAGTTGTCAAAAGAGGCTGAATACTAAAAAGATGGTAAAGGAGTGGCCAAAACTAAATGAGAAAATGTGCTTAGCCCCTCCTCTGTTGTCCTTTCATTGTGAGTCTGAGGTCTGAGGTCTGCATTAGAATGATGTAGCCATGAGGTGCACTTTTTTTTGTTGTTGTCCTTCAAACTTGCTGTCTTCAGAGCTTTAGAGTTGCTGTGGTACTTAATCTGGGGCTGAGTTGGAGGAACTTTAGAATCATGTTAATGAAAATATTATTTTGTGCATCATCATTGTCACTAAAGCCCATAAAACAATTTCACGTGTAAGTTAACTGTGTTGTGTCAACAACTCTGAGGTAAACAGTGAGTGGCCTGCCAGTGTGGCTGCACAAATTATCTGAACATTGAAGTGATAAACTAAAAAATTATTGAAAGCTCTATTTCAATGCATCTGCATGAACATTTACCTGAGAGTACCCTTCACTTTTATTTTCTTTTTGTGATCCATTACAGATTCTTTTTCCCTTTAAGCCCCATATGCTTACAGATGTTAATCTCTAGAGAAAGACTCCGATTCTCCCAACAAAGGCAGTTTGCTGCTTGACTTGGCTTCTCTGAGACCCAGTCAGAGGCTCTGATGACAGATAGTCAGCTTGTCAGCTTTGCTTCATGAATCCAAAGAAAATGGAACTTATCAGAAGCTGAGCCTCGAGCACAACCTGTGCCTCTTATTGGGGCCTTTCACGCTAGGATTGGCGGGGGTTTCCATCTTTCATCATTTGGTTCACTGACAGAAAGAGGAGGGAGCTGGTGCCCTGTTAGGTACCACTCTGCAGACTGCTATATTGCAAAATAAACAAACAATATATTTTTAGGGCACCACCTGCAGCAAGCAGCTGTACCAAACAGAGCAGAACCACGAAGGATGTGATTTGTTCCATTTAACATGAAGCCTTGAGGTTTAGAAGAGGGAGGAGAAGGTTCTATGTACACAACCCACACATCCGCAATTTCAACTGAAGCTGATTTTTTTTTTCTTTTTTAGATTGGAATTGAAGTATCATTATATCTCTCCTCCTTTCCCACCCCACAACCTCTGGTTGAAAACAATTCTATTATTGGGGTTATAACTGTTAACTGAGAAAATCATTTTTCTCTGCCAGTAAACTTCCTCTTCCATTCAAGGGCAATTTTCTCTCAAGCAACCTATACTTAAATGCCAACATCTGCTATATCTAAGCCGTATATAAATGGTGTCTGGCATTTACATGATGCCAATGACATGATTAGAGAAACTCATACACTTGGCTTACATAGAATTTTCTTCTTATCTTATAGCTTTCATCTATTTCAGTCCTCCTTTAGGATCTGTCTGCTTCTCTAAATGTGCCGTGCAAATCCAAAATACCCTGAAAGCTGAACTTGTAGCTCTTATTCTAATCGACAATCAACTCTTGCATTAACCCCTACCTTTCCAGGCATTAAAGCTGCATAATGCATCCTGATAAAATTCCACCATATCTACATTGCCTGAGAACCCAGAATTTTGAGGCTGATGCAAGGGATATTTTAAGTGCTTGCTTTTTTCCTAGATTTAAAAATCTCCTCATTCTCTTAATGGCTATTGATCCTGACCTCACAAACCAAAGTCACCATTTCATTTTGAGTTCTTCTAGGTGAGCTGGGATAAATATAATTAAATTATGGATGACTCTGGAAGCAATCCAGGTAGTTACAAATTGAGGTCATTTTAAGTACAGAGAGGGACAGTTACCTTTAATATAAGATTGGCCACCAACAACCATATACTGTTTAGCTTTTTCTCGACAATGGACACATTTTAAAAAGAGAAACTGCTCTAAATATCTAAGAGGTGAACTTGAATGTCATCCTTAACTTCTCTATCACTAACTAGATTCTTAGTCTGAAGGAGAAAAGTCTATTGACCATCTTTTTGTGGCTCATTAACACCCTTTGGTGGGGCTTATAGATATTGCTCTGAGATTCAGAGAGGTGAGATGAAGGAATTTCAAATCTGCAGTGATGCATGCCTCTAGCTAATAGAGGAAATCAAATCCTGTGAGCCACGAAACTAAGTTTCCTCTATTATTTTCACCTGCATCATTAAGATGATGATTTTTTAAAATATTGGGCACAAAATAAATTCCTGCCAAAGTAGTCTCCAACAGTGCTAAATGTGAGAACTGCTTCCCTCTCCTTCACCTTTCAAACATATTAAAAGAAGTTTTCTGGAAAAAAGCCCAGACTGGGTTTTGCTAAATTATGTCTGCTTCTGAATCCTTGTCGATCAATCAGGTTTCTACTTTATGACTTATGGGACAGTGCTTTTCACTGGATGTCGTGGAAACTGGAAGAATGAAGGGAGATACTGTAGTTCCAAAGAACAAACAGCACCTTTAGTTGGAGTATCTTCATGTTCTGCAAAAGGAAGAGTCTGTTTGATTGATCTTTAATTATAGTATAGTTAATACGATAATATTTACTATAGTATAGTAATTATAGTAGACCAAATATTCCTCAGAGTTCTCTGGGGAATATTAAGAGAGAGAGAGATAATAAAAGAGAGAGAAAGTCTTTGACCATGAGGTTTAGTGAGTGTGGAATGAGGGAGAGAACAGAGTGAGGTAGATATAAGTGGATATCGAATAAGGCAAAAAAAACAAAAACAAAAACAAAACAAAAATGTGGGTTGCAAAAGGGAGGATTCACCATTTTAGACACTGAAACTGTGTACAAAAGGTACAGAGACAAACATTAGGCATCTTCCCCAAGCTTGTTTCCTCATTCCTCATCCACATAGGCATAACTCATTGGGTTTATAATTAGGACTATGATTATCGTTGGTTTAGATGGTAATAAAACACATAACCTGAAATCTACCCTACTAACAAATTATTAATTGTACAATATCGCTAACTATATGCACATGGCTGTACAGCAGATCTCTAGAACTATTTGTCTTGCTTCACTGAAACTCTGTACCTACTCAGTAGCAACTCCCAATATCCCCCACCCTTAGTACCTGGCAACATGATTCTACTTTCTGCTTCTATAAGTTCGACTATTTTAGATACCTCATATAACTGAAATCTTGTAGTGTATGTTTTTCTGTGGCTGGGCTTAATTCACTTAGCATAATGTCCTTAAAGTTTATCCATGTTGTCACATATGACAGATTGTCTTCTTTTTTAAGGCTGAATAATATTCCACTGTAGATATATACCACATTTTCTTTATCTATAATTAAGTCAATGGACATTTAGGTGATATCCATCTCTTAATTGTTGTGAATATACAATGCCAAATATTTCTTTGAAATTCTGTTTTTAATTATTTCAGATAAATACCCAGAATGGGGATTTCTGAATCATATGGTAGTTTTATTTTTAATTTCTGGAGTAGCTTTCATTCTGCTTTTCTATGGCTGCACATGTTGCATTTCAATAACAGCATACAAGTATTTCTATTCTATATATCTGCATCCTTACCAACTCGTCTTTTTTTATAATAGCCATTTTGACAGTTGTGAGGTAATATTTCATTTGGGTTTTGATTTACATTTCCCTGATGAGAGTGACATTGATTACTTTTTTAAAAATATACCTTTTATCCTTTGTATGTCTTCTTAAAAAAATGTCCGGCCAAACCTTTTACCTGTTTTTAAAATTTAGGTTATTATTTTTTTGCCATTGAGTTGTAGGTGTTCCTTATATACTCCAGATATTAAAAGCTTGTCAAATACATAGTTTGCTAATATTATCTCCCAATCTGTAAGTTGTCTTTTTACTCTGTTGATTGTTCCCTTGCTGTGCAGAGCCTTTTTGATACAGTCCCACATGTATATTTTTTCCTTTGTTGTCAGTGCTTTCAGTGTCATTTCCAAGACCAATGTTATATTTTCCCTGAGTTTTCTTCTTCTTCTTCTTCTTCTTCTTCTTCTTCTTCTTCTTCTTCTTCTTTTAGATTTTATTTATTTATTTGACACAGAGAGAGAGAGATCACAAGTAGGCAGAGAGAGAGGAGGAAGCAGGCTCCACACTTAGCAAGGAGCCCGATGCGGGACTCGATCCCAGGACCATGCGATCATGACCTGAGCTGAAGGCAGAGGCTTTAACCCACTGAGCCTCCCAGGTGCTCTCCCTGTGTTTTCTTCTAGGAGTTTTATGGTTTCAAATTTACATTTTTAATTTTCAAAATTTTAATCCATCATGAGTTGATTTTTGTGTGGTGTAAGGGTCCAGTTTTATTCTTTTGGATGTCCAGGTTTTCCCAAAACCTGTTTGTTGAAGAGACTGTCTTTTCCCATTGTGTATTCTTGACAGTCTTATTGAAGATCAGTTGACTATATATGCATGGGTTTATTTCTGGTCTCTCTGTTCTGTTCCATTGGTCTGTGTCTCTCTTTATGATAGTACCATACTATTTTGAATACTGTAACTGTGCAATATGTTTTGAAGTCAGAAAATGTGAGGTCTCCAACTTTGTTCTTTCTCAAGACTGCTCTCACTATTTAGGGTTTTTTGTGGTTCTATAAACTTTTAGAGCTTTTTTTTTTCTATTTCTGCCAAAAACACTATTGAGAATTGGATAGAGATAACATTACTCAGTGACTCCTACCTTCCCCAGACTTGGAATTATTTTCTTAATTTTCTTTTCAGATAATTTGCTGTTAGTGTACAGAAATACCAATAATTTTTGTATGTTTATATTTCGTATCCTACAATTTTACTGAATTCATTTATTAGTTATAACAGTTTTTTGTGGAATCTGGGGCATTTCCTTCATATAACAACATGCACATCTGCAAATAGGGATAATTTTACTCCGGCCTTTCTGATTTGGATTCCTTTTATTTCTTTTTTCTTAGCTCTAGCTAGACTTTCCAGTACTGTGTTAAGTAGAAGTGGTAAGAGTGGGCATCCTTGTTTTGTTCCTGATCTTTGAGGTAAAGCTTTCAGTTTTTCACTATTGAATGTAATGTTAGCTGTGGACTTTTCATATATGGCCTTTATTATGTTGAGGTAATTTCCTTCTATTTGTAATTTGTTGAGTGCTTTTATAATGAAGGGGTATGGAATTGTTTCAGTTTTTTTCTTCTGTATATGTTGAAATGATTACAAAATTTTTATTCTTTGTTCTATTAATATGGTATCTCATATTGTGTGGTTTTGTAGGTTGAACCATCCTTGTATCCCACTTGGTCATGGTGTATGATTCTTTTAATGAACTGTTAAAATCAATTTCCTCGTATTTTATTAAAGATTTTTGCATTTATGTTCATCAGGGATATCAGTTTATAGTGTTCTTATGGTGTCTTTATCTGGCTTTGTGTTAGGGATGAATGTTTCTATCCTCTCCCCAAAATTATTATGTTGAAATCCTGCCCCCCCAGTGTGGTACTAAGAGATAGTGACTTTGGGAAGTGATTAGGTTGTAAGAGTGAAATCCTCATGAGTGGGATTAGTGCCCTTGTAAAGAGACATCAGAGAACTTTCTTATCCTCTCTGCCTCATGAAAACACAGGGAAGTCAGCAGTCAGAAAACAAGGTGCACACCCTCACCAGACCAGCTCTGTTAAAACTAGATTTTAACTCTGTTAAAATCAAACAAGTGCCTTGATTTTTGGATTTTGCCTCCAGAACTGTGAGAAATAAATTTCTGTTGTTTATAAGCCATCCATCTATGGTATTCTATTACAGCAGCAGAAAGCAACTAAGGTAGAAATTGCTACTGTAACAAATGTCTAAAGATGTGAAAATGGCTTTGAAACTGAGTAATGGGTAGAGGCTGTGCAAATTTGAGGTACATGCTAGAAATAAACCTAAATTGTTAGCAACAGAATTTTAAAAGCAATTCTAGTAAAGGCTTGTAAAGAAAAGAGGATAGCTATAGAGAAAGCTTCTTTTTCAAGAATAGATATGGATGGGGAAGACCTGATAAGGTCTCTGATGGAAATGGAGAATATGTTATCAGATGATTGATAAAAGGCTATCCTTGTCATAAAGTGGTAACAAATTTGGGTGTCATGTTTATGCTCTAGTGCTTTGCTGAAAATAGAACTTGTGAGTGATGAAATTGGCTATTTAGCTGAGGTGATATCTAAGGAAATTGATGAAGGAACAGCTTGGTTCCTCTTACCTACTAATAGTAAAATCCAAGAAGAAAGAAATGGTTTAAAGATAGAATTGTTAAGCAAAATGGAGCCAGAACTTAAGTATTTGGGAAAACTCAGCCAGCCAAATTTTTAAAAATTAGAAATTGTGCTCAAAAGAGAACACTAAGGGTGTGGTCAAGCAACAGTTTGATAAAGATATGAATACCAACCTAATCAGTCATCTCAAGAGAAGCCAGGTTCTAGTGTTAAAGACAAGGAAACAAGTACTCCCTCAAAGGCATTTCAGAGCTCAGGGCTGCCACTTCTACCATAGGCGCACAGCGTAAGGGCTGGTGGAGACTGGGGGGATATAGCAAGTCTCAAAGGGTGGGGCTGGCTGCCTTTCTGATTAAGGTCGCCAAGATGCCCCTGCCTACTGCCTCAGGGCTGGGACACCTGCAAAGAACTGCAGTGTGAGCTGGAACCAGCAGAACCATGTGGGCGGGTGAAGCCGTGGAGCCATGGCCTTATCCTGGGAGACCCTTGGGTATACAACCACTGCCCAGGAGAGCCAGTGAGACAGAACTGCCACCACAGTGGGTCCAAATGTAGAACACTGTGTCAAAAAGGATTATTCTCAAGGCTTCTAGTCTAAAGAACTTGCCTGATAGATTTTAGACTTACGTGGAATCATTATCCCTTTCTTCTTTTCTATTTCTCCCTTTGGAAGGGGAATGCCTATCTTATGCCTACCCCATTATTTGATTTTGGAAGTACTTGACTTTTTCATTTCACAGGTTTGCAGCTGGAGAGAAACTTGCCTTAGGATGAATTGTACCTTGAGTTTTATTCATGTCAGACTTACATAATTTTTTTTAAAAAAGATTTTATTTCTTTATTTGACACAGAGAGAGAGAGAGATCACAAGTAGGCAGAGAGAGAGAGGAGGAAGCAGGCTCCCTGCCGAGCAGAGAGCCCGATATGGGCCTGGATCCCAGGACCCTGAGATCATGACCTGAGCCGAAGGCAGAGGCTTTAACCCACTGAGCCACCCAGGCGCCCAGACTTACATAATTTTTAAGAAAAGTCTGAACTTTAGAATTTAGAGCTTATGCTAGAATTAGTTAAAACTTTTAGGGCTAATAGGATAGAATGAATGTATCTTGCATATGAGAAGGACGTACATTTGGGAGGACCAGAGTGGAATGTATGGACTGAATGTTTATGTCTTCCAAAATTTTTATATTACAATCTTAACTCCCAGTAAGATGTTATTGGGGGGATCATGAGATCACTGAGAGGTGATTAGATCATGAGGACGAGGCCCTCATGAATGAGATGAGTGCCCTTATAAAAGAGACACCAGAGACCTCCCTCACCCTCTTTGTCCTATGAGGACACAGAACATTGAATCTTCTGGGATTTTGAGGCTCCAGAACTGTGAGAAACAAAGTTCTGTTGCTTATAAGCCATCCAGTCTATGGTATTCAGTTATAGAAGCCCAAACTGCTTAAGATACTCTGGTATCAGGGGGCACCTGGATAGTTGAGTTGGTGAAGTGTCTGCCTTCCGCTTAGGTCATATCTCAAGGCTCTGGGATGGAGCCCTGCATCAGGCTCCCTGCTCAGTGGGGAGTCTGCTTCTCCCAGGGCCCCTCCCTCCACTTGTGCACAATCTCTCTTTCTCTCTCTCTCTCTCTCTCACATAAATAAATAAAATCTTTTTTTTTAAGTTACTCTGGTATCAGGATAATGCTGACCTCATAAAATGAATTTATGAGGTTTTTGGAATATTAAAGAAATATTCAGGTTTTTGGAATATTAAAGAAAAATTGTCATTCTTCTTTAAATGTATGGTAGAAGTCTCTAGTGAAGCCATCTGGTCCTCAGCTTTGCTTTTCTGGGAATTTTTTGGTTACTGATTCAGTTGCCTCACCAGTTAAAATTTTCTGTTAAGGTCTATTAAGATTTTCTATTTCTTCAGGATTCAGTCGGAGTAGGTTGTGTGTTTTTATGAATTAATCCATTTCTTCTGGGCTATACGATTTAATGGCATATAATTTTTTTATATTACTCTCTCCTATCCTTTTAATTCCTGTGGTATCACTTGTGAAGTCTCCGCTTTCATTTCTGATTTTATTTATTTCAGTGCTCTCTTTTTTTCCTGATTGGTCTAGCTAAAGTTTTATCCACTTTGTTGATTTTTTTAAAAACCCAACTTTAGGGCGCCTGGGTGGCTCAGTGGGTTAAAGCCTCTGCTTTCGGCTCAGGTCATGATCTCAGCGTCCTGGGATCGAGGCCCGCATCGGGCTCTCTGCTCAGCAGGGAGCCTGCTTCCTCCTCTCCTTGTCTCTCTGCCTGCCTCTCTGCCTACTTGTAATCTCTCTCTCTGTGTCAAATAAATAAATAAAATCTTTAAAAAAAAAAAAAAAACCCAACTTTAGTTTTGTTCATTTTTTTCTGTTTGTTCCCTATTCTCTACTTCATTTATTTCTGCTCTAATCTTTATTATTTTCTTCCTTCTGCTAAGTTTGTGCATTGTTTGTTTGTTTTCCAAACTCTTTAAGGTACAAAGTCAGGCTGTTTATTTGAGAATCTTTCTTCTCCTTTAATGTGAGCCTTTACTTCTATAAACTTCTTGGTATTGCTTTTGCTGCATTCCATAAGTTCTAATATATTGTGGTTTTGTTTTCACTTGTCTCAATGTAGTTTCTAATTTCCTTTTTGATTTCATCTTTGACCCAGTGGTTGTTCAGGAGTGTGTTCTTTAACTTACACATATTTGTGAATTTTCCAGTTTTCCTTCTGCTATTGATTTCTAATTTTATTCCATTGTGGGTGAAAATGACACTTAGTATAAATCTTAAATTTGTGAAGACTTGTTTTGTGACCTAACATGTGAGCTATCAGAGAATATCCATGTGCACTTGAGATGAATGAGTGGTTCTGCTGCTCTTGGATGGAATGCTCTGTATATGTCTGTTGAGTCCATTTTGCCTATTGTGTTAAGTTCTGTTTCCTTATCACCCATGTATTGTTGAAGTGGTGTCTCTGAGCAGGAGGGATGATCTGGGGCTTTCTATTCCATCATCTTGCTGACACGACTCCCCCAATTTACTGGGGTTTGTGTATAGGAATAAAATAAGATGATGAATGTTTCTAAAAATCTCCATTTCTTTCATAGAATAAGTATTCGGTAAAAATGAACATTACTATTTTTCTTATGTTTATTAGTTGTGAATTAAAGGAAGCAGTCAGGGTTATTAGGAAAAAAATTGCAAGTAGTGACCATCAGAGATTTTCACAAGTGAATTAGGAAATACAAGGGTGTCAGTTGATAAAGGAATCTGAAAGTTAGGTCAAATGCTTAGATGTGATTTAAAAGATAAGGGAAAACACTGTAACCCTCTAAACAGATAAGGAATCAAGAGATGTCATTGTTTATTCATTACCCTGAGCCACCAAATTCTTATCATTCTCTCGCTTACCTATCTTATTTTATTTTCTTTTAGGTGATGATAATTAAAATTTCCTTCTATTATATTAAATATTTCTCTGCAGTACTCCAGTTTTAAAGTGACATAAGTAAATACCAAAACTTGTTGGTTTCTTGAATATGGAACATTAGAAAAGGATAAATCAATGATAACATTCATCATTTGTAGAATATTTCTCTTTAAAGAAAATTTATCACAGACCTTATAAGAAGTATTGTTTCCTTCAAATTTCCAAGGGGCGAGACAAACAGATGCTATGCTTGTTTCTGATGACTTCACCAGAGTCAAAGACAGAATCAGTGCATGTCTGAGACTGGAATTTACATTTAGTTAATGGCATTTAGTTAGCACTCACAATGTGAAATGTTTATATCAGAATTAATTATTCACATCATGGTTTAGAGTCCACACGGTATACAGGCATGAATGTCAGAGTGCCAACAAGCAGAAACCAGATTCTTGGGATTTTACTTCTTAGTAGTACTTGACTATAAGGTGACTTTCCTTGAAAGATCACACAAATTGAAATATGTTTGTAAATTCAAATATTCAGCACGTGCATATGAAAAATCATCCATGCAAGTAGGCAAGCATATTACAGGACGGCCTAGAATTTGGAGTATTTCTTTTTCTTATTTTTACTTAACACTTCCATAGAACAAACTGCTAGAGCTCTTTGATTAATACTTTTGCCGAGACAAAACTATAAGCACACTTTAAAGTGACTGTCTTCTTCCTTAGAAGTGCAATAAGATATGTCATCTAACTTTGCTTAAAAAATATTAATAAAATAAGGTGAGAAAGAAAGGAAACTAACAAATAGGTATATGTAATATAAACTGGTGGGGTGCCTGGGTGGCTCAGTCAGTTAAGTGTCCAACTCTTGATTTCAGCTCAGGTCATGATCTTGCAGCTCCTGAGATCCAGCAGTATAGGGCTCTGTGCTCAACAAGGAGTCCACTTGGGATTCTCTCCCTCTGCCCCTCCCCCTACTTACACGTGCATGTGCTCTCTCTCTCTCTTTATGAAATAAATAGATCTTTAAAAAAGAAAATAAACTGTCATTTCATACTTAAAAAAAAAAAAACAGAAAATAAGCCAAAATATGAAGCTAGATAACAAGGTAAGAAAAAATTCCAGTTAATCTCATTCTAAACATCGTTTTAAAGCATCAAAACTTTTGAACAGATAATAGAGGTCATTGAATGTTATTTCTTTGTTTTGTCAATCAGAACACTGAGTCATACAGTTGAGTGGCTAAAGGGTTGGGACTACAGCCTGGGCTCCTGGGCTCTGAGGCACACTCCCGCAGTTCTTATTTTAAAATTCCAAGCGTCATTTTCTTAGTCAATAACTTCTCTTATCTTTCATATAGAAAAAACATCTTTTGAAAAATTGAATGGCCTCTGTTTATGAAACCAGAGAGTGTAAACTCATGTTGCCTGTAGGAAAAATTGAAAGATGAACTCAAATTGTTTTTCTAGGTCTCTTTCTAAATTTTTTCCTTCAGGTCTCTTTCCCCTCCTTAGTGGTGAGGCAGGAGAGCTAGGTTGTTGTCTCACGGAGTGGAAAAATGAATCTCATGGACAAAGGAGAGTGAGTAAGGTGTTGAAGTTTATTAAGTGAAGATACAGAAGAATCTCTCAAGAGTGAGAGGGGTCCCCACAGGGTTGCCATTGAAGGCCTTTAGGGTAGGTCTTTTGTAGAAAGTTAACTAGGGAACTTAAATCCTTTTAACATTTCTATTGATGTCACCATTGAGCAAGGCTAGTCAAAACACCTTCAATGGCTTACTTCCTTTTTAGGGCCTGATTGGTTATTCTTTGTTGGGCACTGGTGATTATTATAAAGACACACCCACCCCACACGCCTAAGGCAGGGTGGTCGGATTTGTCTCCTTATCTCTGGGTTCCCCACACCTCCACCTTTTTTGGGATTTTTGTGAGCCTGATCTCATAGCTCCCTACCTCTCTCTCCCTACCTAGCCCCACCTATCCCTCACTCAGTGGGTTCCACTGACCCCTTCCCTCTCCTGAACCCAGACACTCATTCTGTTTCCTGTTCTCCCTTCGAATGAGAGGGTAGAAAGAACATCTTTATATCCCTTAAACCCAGCAGCCTGCTTAGAACAGATTAGTATGTAAGCAACATCCGTTTTAACATACAGAATACTCTCAATCAGCTATCACATTTGAAAACATATGCTAGCCAGTAGAGAGCCTTACTATCCCTCATGGGGGCAAACGACATGCAAATCAATACAAGATTCTAGAATTAGAAAATTCTTTAGAACTCAGAAGAATGAATTTTGATAGTTGAATTGAGCTACCATGGCAGGAAATAAGGATGTTGTTCCTGGCTTGGGAGAATGTTTTCAAAACATTCTTTAAATCATTCCCAGTTTTTCCTGACTATCTTTTTTCTTCTAATTGGAAGCATTACTCAACAACAGTAATGTTCACCATCATCATTACCATCTTTGATTGGAATCTTATGGCACCAGATACTTCCCAAATACCTCTTCATGAAATACTTCATTTATTAAAATGAGGATAATAATGGTCCTTACTTTAGGAGATTGTTGTGAAGTTTCAATTACTTAGTACATGTGAGGGACATGAAAGAGTTCTTAGCTAATAGAGAGCCTCCAGTAAATGTAGCTGCTATTGGTGTTATTATATCCCTTCCTCTTACCTTTCTACCAAGGCTCTCTTCTCCAGGCTAAACTCCTTTATTTTATCAATTCTGCTTAGTGGATGTGGGTTTTGGCCTTCATGACTGTGGAGTCTTATCTCTGTAGCGTCGGCAATTTAGAAATGACAGCTTTGTCCAAAAACAAACACAATTCTGCAAGCGTTGTCCAACTAACAGGCTTTTAGTACGCCAATCTTGGAAAGGTGTTTCCTCTCTGAATTAGACAGAACTTTGATTATTTAATTGGAAATAGATGAACATATCATAACACCAAGAACAGAGACTGGCTGAAGAGTTTGACACATTCAGTGATTAGTTTTTAGCCACATAGCTTTTGCATCTCAGTCTGGTTAGGAATCTCCACTTGGCTGAGGGATTTGCCTTTGTATCTAGTGATGGCACTATTTAATCTGGGTGGAGTCAGATGGAAGATCAAATCCTCAATGCAGCAAAAGGGAAACCTTTACTGACCTTTATATCCTCAGTTCAGGGTGAGTTTGCAGGCCCAGAAGCAATTTGATTACAAATGCAAGCCATGATGAAATCCCATGAAAACTTTTATTTTGCTTAATTGTGTAACCAAGGAGCAAGTCTTTAAGTAGCTATGGAACACATGTCAAAGGAGCTTAAAGAAAAGGATCTCCAACTAGAGTTCTCTGTATTAATCACTTATTATATAAGGATCTTGGAAAGAGCCAAGCAAGATCTGATTACCTTTATTAAAAACATTGGTCATTCTTGGGGCATCTGGGTGGCTTAGTTGGTTAAGCATCTGACTCTTTGTTTCAGCTCAGGTGAAACCTACGTTTCAGCATAGGTGGACCTATGATCTCATAGGTCCAGATCAAGCACCACACCATGCTCTGTGCTCAGCGGAGAATCTGTGTGAGAGTCTCTCTCTCCCTCTCCCTGCCTCTCCTCCTGCTCATTCATTCTCTCTCTCTCTCATAAATAAACAAATCTTAGAAAAAAAAAAGTTGGTCATTCTTCAGGTCCCTTTGGAAGGCAAGTAATCTTTACACATCTGATGCTAGCTTGCTATCAGGCCCCAGTTGGAGATCTGCATCAATAGTAGGCCAGCACTGGCATCTTTCTTGTCCAAGCTCCTGGCACATCCACTGCATCACCACTGCAATCTTCTTCCTCCATTCATCCTTTCCTGTTCCCACCCACCCTGCTGTGCAGCTGACTAATGCCTCTAAATGCTGCCAGGTCAATTAGGCAATGATCATAACCCAGAAAAATGCTAATGTAGCTCTCCTCCTCTCAAGGAACTTAAAAGCTCAGAAAAGTTAGACTGCTAAGTTTCTTGGCAATCTACAGATGTGCACTGTTACCTTGATTCAACTGTAGATCGTGATTATGCTGAAAGATAAGGATCTTTTCATATGCTCTGCAGAAATTCAGGTTTCTGTGAAGTCCCTAATCCTACCCCTTGTCCATTTTTCAGTTGCTTTATAATTTTTTTTGTTATTTTATAAAATACATATAATAGAAAGTTGTCCTTTGTGGTTATTCCTCCAGTGTTTCCTTTATCTGTTAGCCTTATTACATGGTCTTCCATCATGCAAAATATTTCATCTTGATATGGTCAAATTGATCAAATATAGTCCATGAAGGCATGTGCTTTATATACTTTACATAAGGAATATTTTACCAAATCAGATGGTCTCAAAAATATACTCCTGTATTTGTTCTGAAACAAAAATGGTGTAAACATTTGCTTTTCACATTTACATCTTTAATTTAGAATTTACTTTTACTTATGAGTCTGATATCTGGAAAATACCTAACTGATTTTTTTTCCCCATAAAACAGGCAGTTGTCCTAATGCCATTTAGTGAGCAATCTTTACTCCCCCACTGATTGGTAATTCTATTTCTATAATAAACCACATTTACTTCTTTTATTAAAAACATCTTTGATTTTATTGATTGTGATTTTTTATTAACATGTAATGTATTATTTGTTTCAGGGGTACAGGTCTGTGAATCATCAGTCTTATACAACCACATTTACTTCTATGCTTAGGTTTGTTTTTCAGGCTGTCTACTCTGTTCTACTGATCCATTGGCTATTCCTGTATTTATGCCTGACTTCTTTAATTACTACAGGCATGCCTCAGAGACATTGTGAGTTCAGTTCCAGAATACTGCAATAAAGAAAATACTGCAATAAAGTGAGTTAAATGAATTTTTGGTTTTGCAGTACATATAAAAGTTATGCTTACACTATACTATTGTCTATTAAGTGCATAAAAGCATTATGTCTAAAAAAAACAATACACATACCTTAATTTAAAAATATGTTATTGCCAAAAAAATGCTAATCATTATCTGAGAGTTCAGGGAATCACTATCTTTTTGCCTAGGGAGGGTGTGGCTCTCATGGCTGCGGACTGATCAGGGTGGTGGTTGTTGAAAGCTGGGACCGCTGGGGCAATTCCTTAAAATCAGACAGTGAAATTTACTGCAATGATTGACTCTTCCTTTCATGAATGATTTTTTCTGTAGCTTGCAACCTTGCATGTGACAGCATTTTATCCAAGGTAGAACTTCTTTCAAAATTAGAATCAACCCTCCCAAACTCTGCCACACTGCTTTATCAGCCACGTTCATGTAATATTCTAAATCCTTTCTGGTCTTTTCAACAGTCTTCCCAGGAGTAGAGTCCATCTCAAGAAACCACTTTTTTGCCCATCCATAAGAAGCAGCTCCTCATCCACTCAAATTTGATCATGAAATTGCAGCAATTCAGTCCCATCTTCAGGCTCCACTTCTGGAATTCTATTACTATGTCTCTTACTATTTCTACCACATCTGCTGTTACTTCCTCTCCTCAGCGTCTCAAAGTCAGTCAGGGTCAGAATCAACTTCCTTCAAAGTCCTGTTAATGTTGATATTTGGACCTCTTCCTATGAATCACGGGTGATCTTTTTTTTTTTAAGATTTTATTTATTTATTTGACAGAGAGAGAGAGAGATCACAAGTAGGCAGAGAGGCAGGCAGAGAGAGAGAGGGGGAAGCAGGCTCCCCCTGAGCAGGGAGCCCGATGCGGGCCTCGATCCCAAGACCCTGAGATCATGACCTGAGGCGAAGGCAGAGGTTTTCACCCACTGAGCCACCCAGGCGCCCCTAATCACGAGTGATCTCAATGGTATCTAGAATGGTAAATTCTCTCCAAAAGGCTTTCAATGCATTCTGCCCAGATTCATCAGAGGAATGACTACCTATGGCACGTATTGCCTTAAAAAATACATTTCTTAAAATAGTAAGACATGAAAGTTGAAACTGTTCCTTGATCCATGGGCTGCAGAATAGAGGTTGCATTAGCAGGCATGAAAACAATATAAATTTAGTTGTACATCTCCATCAGAACTCTCAGGTGACCACGTACATTGTCAATGAGTAGTAATATTTTGAAAGGAATATTGTTCCTGAGCAGTAGGCCTCAAAAATGGGATAAACCATGTTATATACAGATGTGCTGTCATCCAGGCTTTGTTGTTCCATTTATAGAACATAGTCTGACTAGATTTAGCTTCATTCTTAAGGACCCTAAGATCTTCAGAATGGTAAATGTGCACCAGCTTCAACTTAAAGTTACCAGTTGCATCTGTCCCTAACAAGAGAGCCAGTCGGTCCTTTGAAACTTGGAAGCCAGGCATGGACTTCTCCTCTTCAGTTGTGAAAAGTCCTAGATGGGATCATCTTCCAATAGAAGGCCATTTCATCTATGTTGAAAATCCATTGTGCAGTGTAGCCACCTTCATGCATGATCTCAGCTAGATCTTCTGCAGAACCTGCTGTAGCTCCTACAGCAGCACTTGCTGCTTCACCTTGCACTTTATGTTATGAAGACAGTTTCTTTCCTCAAATTTCATGAACCAGCCTCTGCTAGCTTCAGACATTTCTTCCGGAGCTTCCTCACCTCTCTCAGCCTTCACAGAATTGAAGAAAGGCAGGGCTTTGCTCTGGATTAGGCTTTGGTTTAAGGGAATGTTGTTACTGGTTTGATCTATCTAGACCTCTTAAATTTTCTCTGTATCAGCAGTAAGGCTATTTTGTGTTCTTATCATTTGGTCGCTCACTGGAGTAGCACTTCTAATTTCCCTCAAGAACTTTCCTTTTGAGGTGCCTGCATGGCTCAGTTGGTTAAGCCTTGAACACTTGATTTTCGGCACAGGTCATGATCTCAGGGTTGTGAGATGAAGTCCCATGTTGGGCTCCACGCTGGGCATGGAGCCTACTTAAGATTCTCTCTCCCTCAGCCCTTCTCACCTCTCCCTCTCAAAAAAAAAAAAATCCTTTTGCCAGAGGGGAAGGAATGGGGACTGGCAAAATGGATGAAGGGGAGTGGGAGGCACAGGCTTCTAGTTATGGAATGAATAAGTCACAGGGATGAAAGATGCAGCGTAGGGAATATAGTCAATGATATTGTAATAGGTAATACTGTCACATGGTGACAGATGGTAGCCACACTCCTGAGCACGGCATAATGTATAAACTCGTCAAGTCACTATGTTATACATCTGAAACTAATGTAACATTGTATGTCAACTATATGTCCACTAAAAAAAAAAAAAAAACTTTCCCTTTGCATTTGTAACTTGACTGTTTCCTGCAAGAGGCTTAGCTTCCAACCTGTCTTAGCTTTTGACATGCTTTCCTTACTAAGCTTAATCATTTCTAGTTTTTTTATTTAAAGTGAAAGTTGTGTGACTCTTCCTTTTACTTGAACACTTAGAGACCATTATGGGGTTATTAATTGGCCTAATTGAATATTGTTGTGTTTCAGGGACTAGGGAGGTCCAAGCAGAGGGAGAGAGATGGGGAATGGTGGTTGGTGGAGTGGTCAGAACAAACACATTTATCAGTTAAGTTTATCATCTCTTATGGGTGTGATTCATGCTGTCCTAAAGCAATTACAATAGTAATACTGAAGATCACTGATCATAGATCACGTTAAGAAATATCATAATAATGAAAAAGTTTGAAATATTGTGAGAATTACCAAAATGTGACACAGACACAATGTGAGCAAATGCTACTGGAAAATGGGACAGATAAACTTGACTGATGCAGGGTTGCCACAAATCTTCAATTTGTAAAAAACACAGTGTTAAGAATTACAGTCAAACAAAGCACAATAAAATGAAGTATCCCTGTATAGCTCTGTAATATGTTTTGATATCTATTGGAAGTCCTCATTCCTTGCTTCTTCTTCAGAATCATTTGGCTCTTCCTATGCTTTCATTCCTCCATATAGATTTTAAATTAGTCTATCAAGTTCTATGAAAAACACTGTGGAAGTTGCATTAACTTTACAGGCTAATTATAGAATAAATAACATCTTACAACATTGAGTAGAAAAAAATTGTGTCATTGTATTTTTATTTCCAACTTTGAATATTTTCTCTCTATAGTTTTCAAGTCCTCTCTTATATAACTCAAAATATTAATAATTATCTCCATAAAACACTAGTATAGCTCATTGTAACTAAAAAAATCTCTAAGTACCAAGGATGTTATTAGAACTATGAATTTGATTTTTTAACAATTCTATTACTTTTTCTAATTATAAATTTTTGGATTTAGGAGTAATTTTGAGTTTGTATCCAGCAACTTTGATGAGTTTTGTTATGTTCTAAAAATACACCTCTAGATTTTCCTAGATTTTCAATGTAGGTAGACATATCCTGTGTGAATAATGATAATATCTTTCCTTCCTCTCTTTTCCTTTAACCTTGCATCTTTGGATAGTATTCTCAAATTTGTCATCACAATAATGAGTTATAGATCTAATAGCAGGATTCTGGAATGTTTGTCTTCTTGTGGCCTATATTGTACATGCTCTAAAATTTTGTATTAAAGATGATGTCTAGTAGGTTTGTTTTGCTTTTTTTGGAGGGGGGTATCATATTCTTTATCAAGTCAAGTTCTCATCTTTTCCTCCTTTTTAAAGAGCATCTGTGAAATTTACTGAACATTTTCCTTTTTATCTTGATGATTATATGAAATTTCTTCTTGGATCTTTAACGTGATTAATTGTGATAAAAATCCTAAATTGAATAATCTTGCATTCTTTGCATAAATCATACATTTTCATGTTTCTGTTGTGTTATCAAACATATATATTTAACATATCGTTAAATATGAAAATATTTTGTTAAATATTTGTTTAATAAATTAAATTTTTCATGATGTTCTATAATTGTACAATCTGTCATTTCTCTTGGTATTAAGGCATCGTAAGAGTCTCAAAAAGCATTTGATTATATTTCTTCTTTCTCAGTACCTACAAGTGCTCATATAGCATAAAAATATCCTGTACATTCAGTTTATTAATTATTTAATTATTTTAATTATTTTAATTCTGAAAATATTTGGCAAAATATTTTCTATCTTATTTTTTAAATATGCATTTCTTAAATAATGTCTTCTTTTTTACCAACATTGTATATTTTTGCCTTCAATTTATTTTTTTCATGACTATTTCCAGAGGTTTCTGTTATTTTTTCTAAAGAATCACCTTTTGTTCTCTTATGTTTGCTTTTTTTAAAGCTTCAGAAAATCTGCTTTTATCTTTCTTATTTACTTTAACTTTTATTGGATTTTTTCTGCCATTATTTTCCCAGCTCCTGGAATTGTAAGTATGCCATATTAACTTCACCATTTTCTAATTTAAAAAAATTTAAGGATAATTGCAGCTGCTTTACTTGTTCTATAGCACAGTTCTGTCATTCAGTTCTAAACAATTTGTAATTTATATTAGAACTATCCCTTAATTCGTTCAATCTTTGGATTTTTGTGCTTTGGCTTTCACAGAAAGGGAGTTTTTCTTTTGTTTCAAAATTTATTTCATTTTGATCAGAAACTTTTTCCTTTGGTACTTGTTCAGCCTACATGGTACTCTATTATGTGGTCATTCTTGTAAATGTACTATGTGTTTTGTTTGTTTTTTAAAATAACATGGATTCACTTTATACTGGATGCAGGCTTCTATACCATGACTGTTACATAAGTTTGCTTATTGTAGTATTTAAGCCTTTTACATTGTAACTATTTTTTTTAGTTTACTTAATGTATCAGGTGTTCAAATTTCTTAAAAACACCTGCTGTGTTTATGAATGGGTTTTGTGTTTTGTTTTGTTTTCTTTTCTTTTTTCTTTTAAAGATTTATTTATTTATTTGACAGAGAGAGAGAGATCACAAGTAGGCAGAGAGGCAGGCAGAGAGAGAGGAGGAAGCAGGCTCCCCGCCAAGCAGAGAGTCCGATGCGGGGCTCGATCCCAGGACCCTGAGATCATGACCTGAGCCGAAAGCAGAGGCTTTAACCCACTGAGCCACCCAGGTGCCCCTTGTTTTCTTTTCATAATTCAGTCAATGTTTGTTTTATATGTTTTTGTTTTGTTTAAAAATTCTGGACATCTAACATAATGATAATTTCCTTGTGGATTGTTCCTTTTATCATTATATAATGGTTCCCTACCTCTATAATGCTTTCATATTTAATTCCTTTGGGCCTAGAATTAGTACTGCTACATCAGCTTTTTCTTAGTACTTCCTTACAAATCTCATTCTATTACTTTATTTTCGGTACCATTGCCATTATGTAAACAGTGTACAGCAGGATTGAAAACACCTCTGAGGAATTACTGAAGTATTTACCGTACTTATAATTTCCTTTCATGTTTTTATTTACCTTATTTTTTAAACTGTTTTTCACTGCCTTATTTGGATTTTTGAATTTTAAGTTCTTTCTTTATTCTGTACTTCTTAAAAAGTTATATTTTCTATTTTTCTTTTATTGGTCCTTAGTACAACATCTTACCCTGCATCTTTAACAAAGCTGTATATAATCAATGTGTTTGACGTTGTCCGGAATACGATAAGCCACTAAAATGCTCTATGCTCCCCTGAGCACCCTAACTTTCTACATCCCATGAATTATTGTTGTATGTCTAACTTTATTTATTTTTCTATTTTTTTTAATATTTTATTTATTTATTTTGACAGAGAGAGATTACAAGTAGGCAGACAGGCAGGCAGAGAGAGAGGAGGAAGCAGGCTCTCTGCCGAGCAGAGAGCCCAATGTGGGCCTCGATCCCAGGACCCTGAGATCATGACCTGAGCTGAAGGCAGAGGCTTTAACCCACTGAGCCACCCAGGCACCCTAACTTTATTTATTTTTAAGATTTTATTTATTAGAGACAGAGACAGAGAGAGAGAAACAGGGATAAAGCAGGCTCCAGGGAGCAAGATGTGGGGCTCCATCCCAGGACCCTGGGATCATGACCTGAGCTGAAGGCAGACGCTTAACCGACTGAGCCACTCAGGCACCCTGTCTAACTTTATTTTTATAACTCTCCTAATTCACTATATTATTTTTATTATTTTAAATTCTTGATGCCCCACCCCCACCATGTTTCCAAGGATGCTTGGTCTTCTGTTGTTTCTCAGAATGTTCTTCCATAATAAATTTTCATGTTGCTTGTTTATCATTTTCTCTCTTTAACAAGATTCTGTGGTTAAGGAAATGTTCACTCTTCATATATTAAAACTAATATTTGTTTTATCCTCACCTCTTAATGATAACTTCTTTGGTGTTGAATTCTTAATTGAAACTATTCTTCCCAAGCACTTTGAAACTATTATTCTCTATTCTTCTGGCATTAGTTTTTAAAACCTAAGAAGTTGGCTCTTAGTCTGTTTATCATCGAGTTATAGGTAATGTGTCTATATCCTTTACAAGCTTTAAAAATCTTGTCCTTTCCTTTAATATTCTGAAATATCACTGAAAAACATAATTAGATGGGGATTTTAAAAAATTTTTTCCTACTTGACACTCTGAGCTTGCCTTTTCATGTTCTTTGATTCAGGAAAATTCTCCACTATTTTTTTTTCAAATATTGTTTTACCTCCTGGAAATTCAACTGTGTGTTGGAGCTTCTTGTTCTTAACTTTTATTTTATATTTTTTGTTTTTCTTTCCTCTCTTTGATGGGCTTTTAAACTTTAACAAATGTAATTTTCATCTTATAATTTCTTATTAATTCTTTTAAAAATATGCTGTTTCTTATTTTTCTTTTTCTTTTGGTTTTTATTCTTTTATCTCTTTTTACATTAAACATATTGGTTTTAAAGCATAATTTATTTGTTTTCATACCAATAGTCCCTGGACTGGAGATCTTTGTTATGTTTGCTATCTATTCTGCAGATGGGGATTAATTTATACACTTTGTAATTACTTGGTATAAGTGTCTCTTTATCAGGAGTTGTCTTGAGTAAAAGCTCTACCATTGCCCTAAGTTGGGAAGGCAATTTTGCATTTACTGAGCCTAATGTTCTAAAGCCATGCATATAGTTCCTAGACCCCCCGTCATGGGTAGCTGAAGCTTAGGGCTTCAATTTTTATGGTGACTGACTCCATCCACCTATGGTACAGAATTGCTTCATTCATGGTCAAAATGCCACTTCCTATCTCCATTCTCTTTTTGGAAGAAAGCACACTTCATGTATTCATTGTACCTGAGTCTTCTGATCCCAGTTCCTATAGCAAAATGAGTCTTCTTTCTGGGGTACATATTTAATCTCTGTGCCTCCAAAGATTACAATTTTGGCTCCATTCATTTTCTTGGTTTTAAAATCCCATCTTGTTCATTAGACTTGAAGCTTTCTTTTCTCTCCTTTTAAACATAGATGTGCCTTTCATTTTAATTATAGTTTCCCAAGGGAATTCCTATATATGTTCTGTTCACCATATTGACTAGAACCCTCTTATAAATTAATGAAATTATTTTGGTAGTAAGTGTTCTAAAATATGTCATATATTTTCATGATTTACTAAACAGAGAAAAATAGATATAATACTACCTTTTTAAAAAATTGCTTGCAAGCCAGATATAAGATAAAGAAATGAATATTTCATTTTCATAGAGTATTAGATCCAGTTCTGCACTCAGTTCTTGCCACTTCAGCAAATAACTATACAGTTCCAGTTTCTCCATCTGCAGAATGAACATTATAATATTTACCTTAGAATATTTTCAGATACTATTACAAATATTATTTAAAATATTTTTAAAAGATTATTTTTAAAAATTAAAAATGGTATCTATTAAGCAACTAGCATACTACATAGACCTTTGATAAAGATACTAATTATTTAATGGAAATATGACAGCACATTCAAGCACCATTGGAAACATGTTGGAATCTTTTTTTTTTTAAGATTTTTTATTTTTATTTATTTGCCAGAGAGAGAGAGAGAGATCACAAGTAGGCAGAGAGGCAGGCAGAAGGAGAGGAGGGAAGCAGGCTCCCCGCTGAGCAGAGAGCCCGATGCGGGCCTCTATCCCAGGACCCTGAGATCATGACCTGAGCCGAAGACAGAGGCTTTAACCCACTGAGCCACCCAGGCACCCAACATGTTGGAATCTTTTTGTTAAATCACAAAGCCATAGATGGTTAGAAATTTTTGTGTCCTTACATATACTATCTCTATTTTTGTTTGTTTGTTTGTTTTTACAATGAGTTGGCCATAAGTCACTTTGTGACGTTTGAGTTATGTCTGCCTCTTACTTGACCAAAATCACCTTTTTCCTCTTCTTCAGCTTCTGTATGATTCCTATTTGCAGTCTTCTATAGATAGGAAAACTTAAGACTATTGGAATTATCTTTAAAATAACAATAATTCATCCTTGGGTCACAGAAAGAAAGCCTCCTGCCTAAATAAAATGCATAAGATTGGTGAAATGTTTTAGATACTTAGGCTGTTTTTGTACATTTCTGACTTATGTCCATATTCTAGTTAGGGACCTTGGTTAAGAAGCAATTGAAGAGGGGCAACTGGCTAGCTCAGACAATAGACCATGTAACTCTTGATCATGGGATTGTGAGTTTGAGCCCCTTGTTGGGGGTAGAGTTTGCTTTAAAAAAATGGTTGATTGATTAATTGATTTCAGAGAGAGAGAGAAAAATGCATTAGCAGGGGGTGGAGAGAGGAGTTTTTTGTGGGGCTCCGTCCCACAATCCTGAGATCATGACCTGAGCTGAAACCCAAGAATCCGAGGTTTAACCAACTGACCCACCGAAGTGCCTGAGGTAGAATTTACTTAAAAAAAAAAAAAAGTGTAAGAGTAAATGAGATGTTTCTGTAGAAAAGAACCCCAATAGTACCTATTTCCTTGTTACATATCTATTAAAAACCTTCATTTTTCTGGCCTGTCAATTAGTTAGTGGTTGAGACTAAGCCAGTCATATCCTACAGCCCTGTATTCTTTCCAAATCCTTGTATTGATTCTAGTATTCACGTACTATTTTGTTAACACCATAAGAAGTATGACATAGAACTCTATTTACATATGATTTCTTTTCAAGGCCAACTATAAAACAGTAGAAATTTGTCATAACATTCTGTTTCCATCCTTCCTACCTCCCACTAAGATATCTTGTTTGAGATAGATCACACCACTTAACTGACTTCCACTTATTTAGAAAAAAGAACATCTCTGAATGACATAAGTTACATATAGTTCAAATCTTCTAAGCTCATAGAATAATAGTTTGTTGGATCATGTCGGTATACTGTTAATCTAATAGTTTAATTGGTCTTTCAGATGAATGTCCCAATGGCCTTTGACTCATGCTTGCTGTCGAATGATGCTGTTTTCAGAATGGGTCACGTTGTCATTATTGTTTCATTTGGTTACTTTACATATGGCTGAAGTCTATGCATAGTGTATATGTCCTGCTGCTATAGTTAGGAATGAAGAGTGGAGATTGAGACATATGGGGATAGAGAAAATGAATGCTTGGAAAATCTATAATTGGATATAATTTAGAAGCTTTCTGGTTTCTTTTCCATGTGAGACAAGTTTCTGTGTTTCTTGTAATTCTATCCTTCTAAGCGCCCTCACCTACAAACAGGTGAGAAACCAGAAATAGAAATAAAGGCTTGAGAGATCATTTAAATTCAGATATGATATCTTGAGCATCAGTGAAGCAGGTAAATTTGCAGGAAAGAGAAACGGTGGAATGGAAGGAGGAGAACAGTGGCAGAAGAAAAGCAGGGGAAATGTCAGATAAAAGTAAAGGGTAGCAGAGACAGGAAAAGAATGTAATGTGCATACTCTACAAAGAAACTAGGATTTATTTCAAATTCCAAAAACGTATACACGTATCCTTCCAGACTTTTCTTTTAGGAATAGAAACGATCGATGACACACTTAAAAGAAATGGTGAACAGATTCAGAGGACAAAGTTATCATGAAGTGGCTAATCATTAAATAGCCAGAGAGGTATGATCAGAGAGATATCAAATTTAATAACTAGCATTTGGTGCAGGAAGGGAGAACTTTGGGGTAGTAAGTTAGAAAACTTCAAAAAGGCTATTTGAAAGAGATGCTGACACCATACACTTGAAAGTGGTCACAGTATTAATCCGTTGACATCTGTAAAAGGGTCACAATGTCTGACTAGGGGCATAAACATTAAAAATCTCTTATTAGCTGGAATTTTAGCTTTTAGATAATGTGACACAAAGTTCTTATAGTAGAGGCCGATGTCTTTGTAAGAACTCACTACCATAGGACATTATTATGCCAACTCAGTATCATCTCAAAAAGAACTGTATAAGCAAAATAGATTTAAAGTCATTTCAGTCCAGAGGGGAAAATACTCCTAATACCTGATAGAATACAAACAAAATTTGCTGACTTGAATAAAAATTTTTCTCTTGACCTACATTTTAAGGACAGTGTGAATCAACGTTCTCTGATACAAGGCTCGACATATTTTAACTTAAAATCATAACCAGTTCTCATCAGAGAACTATAAACTGGATAAACCTGTGCTTTAAAAAAATTTCGTCAGGTGAAACTGTTGAAACCTTCCCAATCACCCCACATTTGGAAGGCCCCGCCAGAAGGATTACCTCTGCTTGAGTGAGGTCCTGCAGTTGACACACCAAACTGCATCCGCTAAGGAAGCAGCTCCCACAGAGCTATCCTGTTGAACTTCCAAGCTGTGGGTGGTGATAAGTTTTGACTGTGCAGCCAGCATATGTCATGATAAAAATTTTCAACTCTCTAAGTAAAGAGAATACATACATCAAGATTAGGCTTGATTTCCCACCCACTCCCTTCCTCAAACATATCTTGGAACAAACATAAGTAAATACTTGACAGGTGAAATATCACCTGTGCCATTCAGTGAACCAGAGTGAACCATAAGTAGAAAGTGTTAATTCACTGCTGCAGTCTCATTCCATTAGCACCAAAAAGATCACATCTTCCCATCCTTAATAATGGAGCCATGAAGAACAGAAACTTCTATTTCCTGTGGGCAACAGGATAAGTCTAGGAATTTCATTGTAGGCCTCACGGGGACTTTTGATGAGATTTCTTTATATCTTCTTGTGCTTTCAACTGTCTAGGTTTACCTCAATGATCTCTTTATTCAGCTCTGAATCCTTTTGTCATTCTTGTGCAACCCACATGTTAATGCTCCATGCAGAGAAGCAGTTTTCCTCACATCGATTTCACCAGAAGAAGGCAGGTTGGTATTGCGTTCATTTGCCAAGTAGATTCCACGTGAAAGGTTCAGATGGATAGGAACCCATGTCGAGGGTAGTCTGTGAGGGCTGAGCTGCAGCACATCACACACTGTAATCAGCCTCACAAGGGGCAGGGCGGGGTGGGGGTAAGGGTGATTGACCAACCTGCAAGCACCAAATTTGATCCCCCTCCTACTTCAGCACATGAAGTGCCAACACCAGCCTCCCTTTAGTCACTCAAGCATATGCATGGACTTCAAAAGCAAAGACAAAAGGGGCAGATGTTCTTATTCACAGCAAGTGGGAAAAACAGTCACAATGCAAAGAGATCTGGGACTTGGCAGTAAATGGTGAAGCCCACATGGTTCTGGCTCATCTACATGGGATTCTGAAAGCATTGTGGAAAGTTGGGGCTCCCTGCAATTCATTAAAAAAATCACTGAATTTCTAAAGAAGAATGTGTTCTTTACAGGTGAATCCCCATGTAAGAAAGCTTTAAGTTTCAAAATAATAAAAGCATACAAACCACCAAATTAGGGCTTGAGCACTTATATCATAAGGCATTTCTCTTTCAGTAAAGTCATAGGGCTGTAACATACAGCATAGGGAATATAGTCAATGATGTTGTAATAACCTTGTATGGTGACAGATGGTAACAAGACTTATCATGGGGATCATTTCATAATGTTTAAAAATATTGAATCACTATGATGTACACCTGAAGTAATAGGCTATTGTATGTCAATTATACTTTAATAAAAAAATAATTTCTCTCTTGAGAATGGAACTAAGGTTTCTTTTTGTAGTGATATAAAATGGAATTCAAATTACAAATAAAAATTTCAGGAATATACAAATTCTATAAAATCAGTTACACCTGCAATCTGATAGCTTCAACAGCTATAAGAGAAAAAAAAAAGCTATATGTCTGCTTGCACTTTTGTGTTTGCATGCATTTGTTGAAATATTTTACATTTTTTAAAATATGGAAAAGCAATTAACAGCCTAACTTGTAGTGGAGATTGCTTGGCAATCTAAGCAAATTCCTCAAAGTGTGATCCCTGGACTAGGAGCTTCAGCAGCACCTAGGATCTTGCTAAAAATGCAAATTATCAGATCCCACTCAGACTCCTCAATCAGAAACTGTGCTATGGGACCCTGTACTCTTTTAACAACTCCTGCAAATGATTCTGGTGCACACTAAATTTAGCAACCACTGCCTTATCAAAAGCAAAATGTTGTAAACAGTTCCCATTATACATTATTTTGAAACATTTAGGGAGAAAGTGAATAGAGAGAAATCTCATAGAATATATAAAGAACCCATTAGAGAAAATCCAGAATGAAAATCTGGCAACTTTAATCATTGCAATGGGTTTCTTCTAGCCGAGAGGATGAAAATATAAGTTCTTTATTCTGACACACGAAGTTCCTCACAGTATGTTCCCCATATGTCTCTTCAGCCTCATTCATTAGCCAGTCAGTCACTTAACCAGTATTTACTGAGTGTCTACTACATTTGGACACAAGCAAGTAAATGGAGAAAGACAAATAATTATAGCCAGTGACCATAACCCCAAAGGACATAAGAACCAGTTCTGTGTGCCCCACTCCCTGCTCTTTAGTGATTCTGAAACTTGAACATGCTCTTGTTCTAAAACTATTCCACTCCCCGTCTTTCTGCTTCATCTTAACAATTTTATAAATCAACTCAAATAGGTAAAGTCTTTTCCAGACTTCTTCAGGTAAGGTTAGTTATTTCTGGGCTCTCACAGAAATGAGAAATTTCTTTCTTTCTTTCTTTCTTTCTTTCTTTCTTTCTTTCTTTCTTTCTTTCTTTCTTTCTTTCTTTCTTTCTTCCTTTCCTTCCTTCTTTCCTCCTTCCTTTTCTCCTTCCTTTATTCCCTCCTTCCTTTCGTCCCTTCCCTTTCCTTCTTTCTTTCCTTCCTCCTTCTTCCCTCCCTCCGTCCTTTTCTTCCTTTCTTCCTATTTCTTCCTATTTACAGGTTTAAAATCCATTAAGTCAGGGGCCTCTGAAGATGAGAGACTGTCAAATTAAGTAAATAGTTTAGTACTGGGGATGTTTCTCATCTGTCACACAAGTGACTTGAAGTAAACATGTGGAAGACTCCTGTAGAGACCTAAGCAACATAAGAAAATTCTGCTAATTTTAGTACTTTTTGAGAGGTAAAGGATTCTACTTTAAACTAAAAGGCAGAAAATAATTATAATTAGTAGTAATATTATATATGAAATGTGATTGTTTAATGAAGTGATTTCTCAAAGATTGATCTATTTGTCATTCAAAACTGAAATACTAATAACATGCGAACCATATTACATATGAGATTATTTGAGAGAAGTTTTGCAAAGCAAATCAGTCTAGACATGATACAAATATGGAACATTGAAACTGGAAGAGATTTTAGAGATTTTTCTGGTCAAATCACTGTGCAAGTGAGGTGGCTCAGTCAGTTAAGCATCTGCCTTTGACTCAGGTCATGATCCCAGGGTCTGGAGATGGAGCCCCACTTCGGGCTCCTTGCTTAGTGGAGAGCCTGCTTCTCCCTGTACCCCTCACCCTACTTGTGTGCTCACTCTCTCTCTCTCTCTCAAACAAATAAACAAAACCTTAAAAAAATAAAGGCAGTCTCCTTTCAAAAAAAAAAAACCCACAAAGCTCTGAGAAAAAACCCTAAGTCAAGGTGATATTGTGATTTCAATATTCATATTGATCACATGTCAACCTCATAAATCTTATTCCATTGCCTACCAGCCCCTGGTTTCCTCAGGACTCCAGAAAGATAAAGCTTACTTCTAGGCCAAACCATCCTCCAGTCGTACCTTTTCATGAGAGGAGTTGGTTAATAGCGTTGGCATTGTAACTGGACAGATCTGGGTGCAAATCATGCTCTGACACTGACCACTCTGTGCATTTTTTAAAAAGATTTTGTTCATTTATTTGACAGAGAGAGACACAGTGAGAGAGGGAACACAAGCAGGGGGAGTGGGAGAGGGAGAAGCAGGCTTCCTGCCCAGCAAGGAGCCCAATGCAGGGCTCGAGCCCAGGACCCTGGGATCATGACCTGAGCCAAAGGCAGACTCTTAATGACTGAACCACCCAGGCGCCCCCACACTGTGCATTTGTTAAATAATTTAATATCATCTAACCTGAGGATTCTCATCTTAATGGGGATAGCAATAGGGAATTTTTGGAAATCAAAGTAAAAATGTATGAAAACTGATTATCATTGTGCCCAGCATGGGATCAAATGCACAATGAATAAAACTCCTGTATAGACTATAATATAAAAGCTCCTTACCCTAAGAATTCTTCAATTAGATCAAATTAAGGCTAGAAAAAATGTGAGAGAGATTCTACTCCAACTCCTTCATTTTATGAACAAGGCAAACCATGCCTCAGAAAGGTAAAGTACCTTGACTACTCTAATACCATTCTATTCTCAATAGGCTAGAAACTTCTTCATCATATCTTGATGTCTATGATAGTTATCTTATTGTCACTGTATCAATTTCCCAGAAATTTAGTAGTTTAAAACAACCCACATTTCCCTCATAATTTCTAGGGGAAAGAACTCTGGGCACAGGTTAGCTGAGTCCTCTGCTTCAGAGTTTCTCAAAGGTGACAATCGATGGACATTAAGGAGGGCAAGTGATGTAATGAGCACTAGGTATTATATAAGACTGATGAATCACAGACCTGTACCTCTGAAACTAATAATATATTATAGGTTCATTAATTGATAAATTTTTAAAAAGGTGACAATCAAGGCTTTGGTCAGAGTTGTGGTCTCATCTGAGAATTGCCTGGGGGAAAGATTCACTTCCAAGCTCCCTGAGGTAGTTGGCAGAATTCAGTTTTGTGTGGCTGTAGGACTGAGGGCTTTAGTTTCTCACTGGCGGTCTGTCCGAAGTCTCTCTCAACTCCTAGACGCTGCCTACAATTAATTCATTGTCTTGTGGGCCTCCTGTTATGGGCTAATTTTTGTGTCCCCTCGGAATTCATACAGTGAAATCCTAACCCCCAGTGTGATGCTATTAGGAGGTGGGGCCTTTGGGAGGTGATTAGGTCATGAAGTTGGAGCCCTAGTGAATGGATTTAGTGCCCTTATAGGAAGAGGCATGAGACTTTGCTGTAGCTCTCTCTGCTCTCAGGCGTGTGAGAGTATGAGAATACAATAAGAAATAAGCAGTCTGCGACCCATAAAAGGGCTTTTACCAAAACTCAGCCATGCTGGCCACTTAACTAGGACTTTGAATCTCCAGGGTGGTGACAAATATATTTCTGTTGTGTATAAGACACTCTACGGTACTTGGTTAAAACAGTCCAAATTGACTAAGACACCTCTTAACGTAGGCAACCTACAACATGGCAACTTGCTTCTTGAAACCAGCAAGCAAGAGACTCCTTAAAGACAGACCTTACAATTTTATGTAGGTCATCATGGACATGTAATCATATATATCCCATCACCTTTGTGTATTCTCTTGGTTAGAAGCAAGTCACAGGCCATACCCTGACTCAAAAATATGTAAAGCCATGAACATCAGGAGGCGGGAGTCATGGGTGTTCCTCTAAAGTCTGTCTGTTACAGTATCTTACAGAACTTCCATTTATTCAATAGTCCCGCCCCTTTATCACTAATCAGTTCTTTTTCTTTAATTGCTTCTGGCAGTCAGCTGACTATTACTCTTTCCGAAAACAATTTACTAACCAACTTTATTCCTCACAGGTCAGTTTTCCTCTGAGTGTGAGGTATCCTCTTGATTCAAAACATTTCTGATGTCTCCAATTTAATGCTATTACTGACTTTCTGTTAACTTTTTCCCCTTTCCTTCTCTTTTCCAAGTGTTAACAAAAATAACAATATAGCCAAGAGTTATTCTCTCTCTCTTTTTAAGAGTTTATTTATTTATTTGTCAGAGAGAGAGAGAGCACAAACAGGGGGAGCAGCAGGCGGAGGGAGGCGCAGGCTTCCCACTGAGCAGGGACTTGATCCCATGACCATTTTTTCCCCTTAACCTGCTGAGCCCCACAGGCATCCCAGCCAAGTGTTACTCTCTTACCACAGTCAGTGTTTCACCTTAAGAGTGTTTATTTACATTATACCCTCCTACTCTGTCTTTAACTTTGAATGTATCTTTCTGAGTCAGGACTTTTTTATTTCCTCAGGCCTTTTTAGCCTTAAGAGAATTTTTTTCCTGTCCCTTTCACCTCAGTTGGCTTCTTCCTACCTCTTCTTCCTCTATGGTGCATCTCAGGTTGAGCCTTCATCCCTAGTGCCACCATGGTTGTCTAAGCATGTCTCCCCTGAATAGTCATAAACCTCTTTCCCTGGATCATACTGACTCCACTTCCTTTCTGTCCTGTTCTGTTGCTCTATACATTATAGTAATACTTTCCCCTCCAAACCACTGTGTTAATATTGTCACATTTGCTTGTCATATCAGAATCAAATTATTCCTTATCCATTCTCCATACCCTACTCTCCCGACTTCCCACTATGTGTGGAGAGGGTGTTTAAAACGATATGAAGGAAGAAAATAAGAGAAAAGAAAAGGATGCAAGAAAGGCAGCAGGTTAAGTTGTAACTTTTCTTAAGTTTTTATTTTAATTCCAGTTAACATATAGTATAATATTAGTTTCAGGTGTGTAATATAGTAATTCAACACTTTCATACAACATCCTGTGCTCATCACGACAAATGTCCTCCTTAATACCCATCATCTATTTCATCCATCCTCCCACCCACCTCCCTTCTGGTAACCATCAATTTGTTCTCTATAATTAAGAGTCTGTTTCTTGATTTGTTTCTCTCTCTCTCTCTCTCTCTCTCTCTCTCTCTCTCTCTCTCTCTTATTTTTTCCCTTTGCTTCTTTTGTCTCTTAAATTCCTCATAGAAGTGAAATCATGTAGTATTTATCTTTCTCTGACTGACTTATTTTGCTTAACATTATACTCTATAGCTCCATCCATGTTGTTGCAAATGGCAAGTTTTCATTCTTTTTGTACCTGAATAATATGCCGTTATATAACAGGACACTTGGGCTGCTTCCATATCTTGGCTCTTGTAAACAAAGCTGCTATGAACATAGGAGGTGCATGTATCCATTTGAACTACTGTTCAAGTTTCCTTTGGGTAAAAACCCTGCGGTGCAATTGCTAGATCATAAGGTAGTTCTATTTTTAACTTTTGAGGAACCTCCATACTGTTTTCCATAGTGATTGCACCAGTTTGCATTCCCACCAATAGTCCATGAGTTTTGTCCTTTTTCTACATCCTCATCAAAACTTGCTGTTTCTTGTTTTGTTGATTTTAACCATCCCAACAGGTGTGAGGTGATATCTCATTGTAGTTTTCATATGCATTTTCCCAATAATAAGTGATTATGAGCATCTTTTCATGCGTCTGTTGGTTATCTATTCATGTCCTCTGTCCATTTTTTAACTGGAATATTTGGGTTTTGGGTGTTGAGTTTTATAAGTTCTTTGTATATTTTGAATACTACCCTTTATCAGATATGTCATTTGCAAATATCTTCTCCCATTCAGTAGGTTGCCTTTAGTTTTGTTGATTGTTTCTTGTGTTGTGCAAAAGCTTTTTACTTTGATGTAGACCCAATAGTTTACCTTTGTTTTTGTTACCCTTGCCCCAGGAGACAGATCTAGAAAGAAGTTGTTATGGCCAATGTCAAAGAAGTTACTGCCTGTGTCCTCTGCTAGGATTTTTATGGTTTTAGGTCTCATATTTAGGTCTTTAACCCATTTTTAATTTATTTTTGTCTATGGTGTAAGAAAATGTCCCAGTTTCATTTTTTGCATGTCCAGTTTTCCCAACATCATCTGTTGAAGAAGCTTTTTCCCATTGGATATTCTTTCCTGTTTTGTCAAGGATTAATTGACCATATAATTGTGGGTTCATTTCTGGGTTTTCTGTTCTGTTCTATTGATCTATGTATCTATTTTTGTGCCAGTACCATACTGTTTAGATTATTACGGCTTTGGTAATATAACTTGAAGTCTGAAATTGTGATACCTCGAGCTTTGTTTTTCCTTTTCAAGACTGCTTTAGCTATTCAGAGTCTTTTGTGGTTCCATACACATTTCAGGATTCTTTGTTCTGGTTCTATGAAAAAAATGCTGCTGGTATTTCAATAGGGATTACATTAAATGTGTAGGTTGCTTTGGGTAGTAAGACATTTTAACAGTATGTGTTCTTCTAATCCATGAGCATGGAATGTCTTCCCATTTCTTTGTATAATCTTCAGTTTCTTTCTTTCACATTTTGTAGTTTTCAGTGTATAATCTTTCACCTCTTTGGTTAGGTTTATTCTTAGGTATCTAATTTTTGGTGCACTTGTAAATGGGATTGTTCTCTTAATTTCTCTTTCTGCTGCTTTATTATTGATGTATAGAAATGTGACAGATTTCTGCATATTGATTCTGTATCCTGTGACTCTACTGAATTTATCAGTTCTAGTGGGGTTTTTTGATGGAGTCTTTCTACCAAAAGCAAAATATAGTATTTGGTCATCTACAAATGGTGAAAGTTTTACTTGTTCATACCAATTTAGATGCCTGTTATTTCCTTTTGTTGTCTGATTGCTGTGGCTAGGACTTCCAGTACTGTGTTAGTGGTGAGAGTGGACCTCTCTCAGAAAGGTGTTTCTGACCTTAGAGGAAAAGCTCTCAGCTCTCCCCCATTAAGGATGATGTTAACTGTGGACTTCTCATATATGACCTTTATTATGCTGAGCAATGTTCCCTCTATATTTTTTTAACTGTGTTATGTTAGTCACCATACAGTATATCATTAGTTTTTGATGTAGCATTCCATGATCAGTTGTTTGCATATAACACCCAGTGCTGCATGCAATATGTGCCCTCCTTAATACCATCCCTGGGCTCACCTGTCCCTCCACCCCCTTCCCTGCTAAAATCCTCAGTTTATTTCCTGGAGTCCATAGTCTCTCATGGTTCATATCCCCCTCCAAATCCACCCCCCATTCATTTTTCCCTTCCTTCTCCTAATGTCCTCCATGCTATTCTTTATGTTCCACAAATAAGTGAAACCATATGATAATTGATTTTCTCTGCTTGACTTATTTCACTCAGCATAATCTCCTCCAGTCCTGCCCATGTTGATGCAAAAGTTGGATATTCATCCTTTCTGATGGCCTACTAATATTCCATTGTATGTATGGACCACATCATTTTCCATTCATCTGTCGAAGGGCATCTCGGTTCTTCATTGGACATTGCTGCTATGAACATTGGGTTACATATGGCCTTGCTTTTCACTACATCTGTATCTTTGGGGTAAATACCCAGTCATGCAATTGCTAGGTCATAAGGTAGCTCTATTTTTTAATTTTTTGAGAAACCTCGATACTATTTTCCAAAGTAGCGGCACCAACTTGCATCCCCACCAACAGTGTAAGAGGGTTCCCCTTTCTCCACAACCTTTCCAACACTTGTTGTTTCTTGCCTTGTCAATTTTTGCCAGAATGTTCCCTCTAAACCTACTTTGTTGAATGCTTTTATCATGAATGGATGTTGTACTTTGTCAAATGCTTTTTCTGTGCCTATTAACATGATCATTTAGTTTTTATCCTTTCTCTTATTGATGTGATGTATCATTTATCTATTGATTTGCAAATATTGAACCACCCTTAAGTTATAACTTTTTGTTTCCCTTCAAATCCCCTTCTTTCTAAATTGCATTGTAGGAAACATTATATTTATTCCAAGCATGGAATTAGGCTTGTCTATGCCTCATATTTTCTTATGCTATATTCAGATTGTCCAAAAATCCTGGACCACTTCTACTAAAAGTTCTCTAGAAATCACCTCTGCACCCCACACTGCCCAGGTAGTGATCTCCACCTCTCATCACCACACTCCCAAACCCTTCACTTAATTTCCATCTGTTCTCCCTGCTCTCAGTCTGTCTCCTTCCTACTCAGCACAAAATACTGCTGCCAAAACCACCTTTATTTCTACCAATCCCCCAAACCTTGTGTTTGCTCTCTGTCAATCCCCCATAAAATCCAAATTCTTCACAATGATGTTTCTGGCCCCCTTCAGTTGAGTGCCTTCATCTGGAATTGGAAAAATTAAGGTCAGTGGCCTCATACATTATTTCCACCTCTGTCCTTAATCTTCAAGTTGCATAGCTACTGCTTCCAGTGTCAGCTCATAACTTCACATTTGTCTTTTTTCTTCTGCATTATCCAGGATTACTTTTTGTTTATACCCTTTCAGAAAGACCATCCTGACCAAATAAGGATGGAGAGAGGTCATACTGCCAGCATTATCCCTAGGAAAGTTTGACTTCTTTGATTTTTCAACTCTAAGATCTTCCCCCCATTGGTAACAGGTGAGGCCTCCCTCCTTCCACCTCTTCTAACAACATAGAACAACACAGTCTGGAAACACACAATGGCAAAAGCACATAGTAACAAATCCAAATATACATTCTAGCTTCTCTTTTGAATATAGATCTTGAAGTAATCAGATTACTGCTTTCTGACCTCTTCCCCATGTCTGGTACACTGCAATTGCCTCCACAGTCATCAGTCATGAGTTAGTTATATTTTGTTTTTGTTTTAAAGATTTTATTTATTTATTTGTCAGAGAGAGAGAGAGAAAGAGCCCAAGCAGAGGGAGCAGCAGGCAGAAGAAGAAGGCTCCCCACTGAGCCAAGAGCTGAATGACGCAGGGATCCCAGTTAGTTATATTTTGATACTTAAATGTACAGGATAAAAATCTGCAATATAATATTTGGATAAAACTGAGTATTTAGCTACCTTTTATCAAAGGGACTTAAAACTAACTTTATTATAAAACGTACTCCATTTACTGATACATTTTGACTTTCTTTGAAATACTGGTTTAACTTCTGTTGTAACTAGAAAGTTGTACTTCACCAATGCATCACAGAAGTAGTATTCCATGTTGGCTTTACTTTTTCATATTTTCATGAGGTATTAATGTAGAGTAGAAGGAATAAGCAGGTATCTTTGCTATTTTTCTCAGATTCTGTAAATGATTGTAAGATTTGTGGATGACATAATAGCCATTAAGCTGAAGTATTCATGTTCTCATAAAAGTTCTCTTTGTCTCTCCCCACATCATAATCTAAAAATAAACATAAAGCTAAATGAGGTAAGTTGGCATGAAATCAAGTAATTTTTAAAAACTAAGGACATTATTTTTCTCATAGAAATGAATATTTTTTTATGATTATGATGGAGGCTCTTGGGACTCCACTATTATATATTATAATCACAATGAAAAAGTTATGTGCTACAAGCTTCAGCGTTAACATGAGATAAACTATGCATTTAATATGGAAAACATAATTTCTTTATACCCAACCTATTCCTCAGAACAATTAGTATAATTGGAACTCTTTATAATGAACAGCCCATGTCACAATGCTGGTGTTAGGGAATCATGCTAGCCTGTACTTTATAGTGATATACAATGTCCATCTCTCTCATGTCATGCTTTTAGGAAAAATACTTATTTGGATGTCTTCTAAGTCAGGACAGTGTCATTTTGTATACAAATTTCCTGCCCTCGGGAGTATATTCCAAGTTGAAGATAAATATTACAAGGTGATTTGCTAAGTAGGATGATAGGAAAAAAGCCCAGGTAATAGGGGAACTCAGATAAGGAACACTTAACCCAGCCTGGGGAGATTTAGGAAAGCAGGGGCAGAGGTGAGATAACCCTGATTCAGTTTTGAAGAATGAGAGGAAGTTACCACGGAGCAGCAGGTGAAGGGACAAAGGGAAAGGCCAGGTGTTCGTGTGACTGGAGCATAGGGAATACACTGAGGGAAGCATGTCAGGGGAAACCAAAGAGGTCCAGAGACCCTGGATGTGGGCACATGAACATGACATTCCTTATAACCTCTGTTTATTATACACTTCCTGCCTAAGGACACACATCCTAAGAATCCAAGGAGACCTGGTGTGAAAAATCAAGTCAAGCAAGTTGCATCTGTTCTAGTCCAAACTACTTGCATATAAACCATAAAAAGAATAAAACTACACTTTAAAAACAATTTTAAAACATTTTTACAAAGGGAAAAACAGACACCATTGCCATAAAATCAGTAACCCAAGCCAATTACCAAAAATGTGCGTCTCATAAACACCATTCCATCAAGTGTTTAGGCATTTGCTTAAAAGCACTGTTTGCATATATGAACACTTAAAATATGGCATGTAGTTAAATAAGTACGTGTGTGTGTGTGTGTGTGTGTGTGTGTATTTATTTATTTATTTATTTATTTATTTTTACTGAGCATTACCTTTAGCAAAAAATAATGGAATGTTTTGCATACTCACATCCAGAATTCTGCTGTCCTGGCACATATGGTGAGTAGGAATAGAAGTTGAGGCTCATTCATGCATTCGTTTTAATGAAACTATCACAATCAGGCACTCTGCAAAGTAGTCTTCTATTCCTCTGTCTATTAAATACATCCCCCATCCCTTTCAACTCTGCATAAATTGCAAAGGCAATGTCATTTACCAATTGGAACTGGCAGCATTAAATTAGCACAGGCTGATTACTAGACTTTTGCCCAGTGAACTTTATGTTCCCCCATTGAATCCGTTTATTGTTGCTGTCCCTACTTTGGAACATGACTTCCTTAGAAAGCATTTCTTCATTCAGCCTCTGCACTGGAAACAGACAACAGCTTGAAGTTAGCATCTGCTCTTGAACAAAGCAGGTAGAGAGGCAAGAAAGGCTGCTGAATCCATAACAATAAGCACATCATGACATAATTACAGTAAATCTCCAGAGTGACCTGCACACATTCAATACCATATGGTTATTTTTGGTCCTGGAAACGTGTAGCCGGGAGCCATAGTTTAATCTAGTCACTTTCCACAGTATTCCTGCTAGCATGAAATTGATTTTTTATCCAGAAAATTAACATGAATATTTATTGACAGAAGTGAAGACTATATTTGCACAGTCAGCTAAGTGTGCTGGTAGATTTAATAAAAATATTTGAATTTTGTTTTACCCGAAAGGTATGAATAGGTGAATAGAGGTTTTGTTTTCTCGCTTCTTCTTCTTCTTCTTCTTCTTCCTTTTTTTTTTTTTTTTTTTAGTGGTGTTGGGTGTTTTTGTTTGTTTTGATTCTAGCAGCACTTTTTTACTATGCAATATATACCTTTCAGCCTCCTCTATCTCCCTCTTTTTTGGTGCAGTGTTTCTTCAGTGGTGCTTAGAAGGACTGTTCTGTTTCTCTTAAGGTCTTCATTTGACTTTGACTCCGTTAATAGGATTTACTGCTGCCGTAACCTTCCCAGGAAAAACAGATTGTCAATAAAGACAATACCTTGTGGTCCATTAGGAATTAATAAACTGTCCCCTCTGCCCCTGATTCTGAAAATAATTTATTCTGCCGAAGATTTAGCATACATATGTATCAGGGAAGTGGGCCAGCCGGGATCCCAGCCTCCTAAGCCCGCTGAGAGGTTTCCCAGGCAAATCAAGTCTTACCTGGATAGTAGAATGAATCTCAGATAAATGTAAACATTCCCTCACTCTCTTGAAAATATTTGCCATGCAATCCCACTCATTGATTTGATTTTTGAGAGCTTTAAGGAGGTTGAACATTGTTCCGTGCCTTCACCAAGTACAGTAGTCCCATCTTGATAACCGTGGACTGAATAACCAAATCCTAAACCATGCTGCTACTCCAGCAAGAGTCCTGGAGGATTCTGGGAAACCTGCTTTATGACTTGAGAGGACCTTTATTTCCAGAAGACTGTAATTCATTAAAAGCACTTTATTTTAAAATCACATTAAAAGAAAAAGAGAATGGAAGGCAAAAGTGGGAGGGCTCCAAGAACACATGTGTTGGTATAGAAATGGAGGAAAATTCAAACTAATTTCACTTCAGAGTTTTCTTCAGGCCCTGTGTCCTGGCCATGAGTTTCCTCTAGTGACCTGAGGCCTGTGGGATTGAAAATATGCCCCAGATTTGCTGTATCTTGGGGCAGATAATGGGAGTTACCTACATAGGGAGTTCCTGTATCATCATCCTGGGAAGCCACAGAAATCCCCAGTAGCAGAAATAAACACTGTCTCTTTCTCTCACCCCAACAACTTAAACTGCTAAAACACAATTGGTTTAGGATCCTTCTTGAGAATCAACGCAACTGGCATTGTCTCATGGACTAGACTGTACATGTATGTACAAAAAACTAAAAGAATGCAGCAAAATAACTAGCAGTCAAGAAGATTGAAATAAAACAGTTTAGGGAACTTGTTCAACAACTGGCAGAATAAGGACTTATTTAGGCCATTGTTATCTGTTTGCCACTTTTATGAATGTGGGTTCCAAACAAGCTCACTCAGGACTTAATAAGTAAATGCTTCAGTAAGCAAAGAAGGCGGGGGGGAAGAATGGCACCTTTCTTATTGACTTACTGCATGACCTTCAGAGAGTTGTTTTCCCATTGCCTCTGTCTCCTCCATGATAAACTAAAAATCATAATAGTAATTGGTTTTCTCCCAGGGTTTTCTTAAGTCTTGAACAACTTTTTTAAGTTAAAGTACACAGTAATCACTAAAAGTCTAACAGAAATAACCTGAGCTTCCGCAGAATCCCTAGGTCTTCAAGTGGCCAAAACAAATCAACTAAATGTTCAGGATGCAAAGGTAACTAGTCAAAGGCAATAAATATGATAAAAACAGTGGCAGAATGAGGTGTGGGAATCAGAAGAAAAATAAGGAAAACATGCTTTGTGTTGAGAAATACAATTAAATCAATTAGGTGATAGTGTTTCTGACTCAATCCTTGATTGCTCAATAGATTTTTAACATAGTAGCTCATTAACCATCTAATACCTAACTTAGATCATTAGTCTTTTAGCTCATCAGTTATTCCATCATATGAAATATTTATTTTTTATGAAGTTATAAGTACACTATGTGTCTTTGTTACACTAGAGCTCTCCTAAATGAGAAATGCTATGACACCTTAATACTTACTCTGCATAAGCAATGCTCTTATGAACTCCAACAAAACCTAATGCAGGATTTCAGGCCTGCGAAATAAATGTAGGTTAACAGGCATTTGTTATTTATAGCACTTAAGCTAACTTTTCCTACCTGTATTTTTTCTACCCCAAATTGCTAAATTTTATTGTTCCTATAAAGCATACAGACAGCTCTACTGCTATTACATACTAACAAAAATCAGTAAAAGATTATTTCGCAGAATACTTCCTCTAGGAAGAACCTAGGCCTTCTTTTAGTCCTCCTGCCCTTAAAATTCCTGTATCGCCCACACTTGGCAGTGCATAGACTTGTAACCCATCTCTACAGCTGGTCTATGTAAATGAGCTAGAAATTATATGTGTGTGTCCTACACTCACCAGCCTGAGTTTGGTGGGGTTGTGTCATTTCCGACTTGATTAAGAGTACACCTGTGACCAAGCAGGTGATGAAACATGGAGCAAATACACAGAGACAGCTGGATTAAGACTGTCATAATTGTAGTTTTACTTGATTATCATTTTCACAGGCTCCAGGTGATTTCTATTTCTTTACGGCTTCACTCGTCTCGGGGGGTCCCAGAGGACCTTGAACCGGAAGAGAGAGACGCATCCTGCTTTTTGTCTAGGCCCATTTGCAGAGTGGGCACTTCAGAGAGTTGTGCTATGAAAAAGCAATTAGCTTCTTGAGTCTAGGGTGCCATTTAGAATATCTGAGCTACTGTACTTCATCATAAAATTGACCTTTTTAATTTTTTATGTTGGAAATTTCTACTAAAAGTGCTCGTGTGAAAAAAGTACAGCTCCAAGGAAAATATGAAAGGCATGGGTAGGAGTCAGGAAAGGTTGTGTTGCCCTGAAGGAAAGTTGAAATCATCTCTACTTGGATATAATAAATACCATGTCACGAAATACCCTGTGCTTAATTTTTAAGTAATTGGTATCATTAAGTAACATAACAATGACATAGGAACACCAGATCTGTGTAAGAAGTAGGCAGACAGTGTACTTTAGATTTCCAGCCAACTCACAATCATGCAGGATAATTGCTTTGCTCTCTAGAAAAGAGGTCCTTTTCTCATTACTTTTGACTGTCATTCCTATGCTATAATCATCTTAATGTGACCGTAATTTATGTACTATATTTTTCCAAGCTGTATCAGATTTGCCATTTTAATTTCCCTGTCCAACTCCAATGTTTCAGCAGCAGCAGCAAAAAAAAAAAAAAAAAAAAAAAAAGTCATTGTTGATAGAAAAAAAGATGGAAAGTTATTTAGAAACAGGAGAATTACCACGGAAGGTCATCCAAGTCATCCATGCAGGCCACTGTTCTGTCACCACCAGTAACAACACAGAATGCTTTCCAGTAGGATAAAGGCTGAGAGTTAACTTACCTATATTGCAGCCCTAATAACTCTACTTATTAACTATGACCTTGGACAAGTCTTTTAACCTTTTGGTGCTTCAGCGCCTCTATCTCTGAAATGGGAATGCAATCTAGTTAATTTTCATTGTAGATCTATTCCAAAGCTTGGTAGTTAAAGCAGAAATTTATTAATTATCTCTCAGAATGCTGCAGGTTGCCTGCACTCAAGGAGGTGGTTCTGACTTGCAGAGCTCCGCGGGGTGATGGCTGGACTGGGGGCCGTTGTCTCTGAACTGGGTGACCAAGATGACTCTTCCACACAGGGAACAGTTGATACTAGGGGCCACTGGATGCTCCCCTGGGAGATAAATCAGAATGCCTACTCACAGCCTCTCAGTGTATCTTGGATTTCTCATAGTATGGTAGCTTAGTTGGGAAGGGCCAAGGATCCTGGGACAGTGCCTTCCTAAAAACCTAAGAGGAAGCTCCAAGGCTTTCATGACCTAGACTTCTCCCAGGTTCATGGGGTGAAGAATTAAGATTCCGCATCACGTTGGAGGGGGTGGCAAGATCTCACTGTAGAAAAGCACTATGGGTTGAGAAAGGTCATTGCAATCATATTTGCAATATAAAATCTGCTGTAGACTAACAATTATATAATATCTTCTCTGTAGGGTTTGGAGGAGGATTATATGAGTCAGTCACCCAAGGCAAATATTTAGAACAGTGCCTGGCATATTTTGAGCCCTCAATAAGTGTTGGAAGTTAATATTGTCCTCCAGAACCTGGAGTAGGCCGCATTATGTCCTGATCTCTTTATCCTCTCTGTCATAACTGTGAATTTTTTTTTCAATATTCAAAATTACCATATTTTCAACCTCTACCTACTGTTACAGATAGGGGGAAAGAAACAGTTACTGATTTTTCAGGCTTATGTGGATATGTGAGTATTCACTCTGTCGATACTCTTCATAATTTATAGTTGTGGAATTTCTTTCTTTTAAACAGCAGCTTTCCACATGTTGAGTTCCAGTACACTTTGTCTGTGCCCTTTCACCAATATTCCATCGCCTCTCCCTATGAGGACTGCTTACGGCATGTGGAATCTCTAGTCAATAATGGGTCAATTCTAGTGGTGTATAAAATTTTACGTAAGTGATGAAAAGATGATGATTTCTTAAAACATTAAGACAGCTCTCAGACCAAAGCATAGTATTTTTATCTTGAACTTCACAGTGCCGGAAAAAGAACTCAACTTAGTAGGCAAAATCTTATTCTTAGAAGCAAAAGTGCTGCAAAATAATAATAATAATAATAATAATAATAAAGATAAATAATGTCATTGAAGTACAGTTTTATTGGTAGTATATCTTATATAGAGAGGGAAATTAAGTTTTCTTTTTCTTGCTCTGTGCTAGTTAAGTAAGATTTAGAATCTAGCAGAATTCTTTGCTCATAGCAAATACTAAAAGAAATATGTGTTTATAAAGATGATTCATTGATATATTTTTAATTTCACATTTTGATGACTTCCAACACACCTCATTACTAATATTCAGAATAACCTATTTTCACTCTTTAAGTGAGTGACTCTAATCATTATTCTACAGATGAACATTATGGGAATTAGATGAAAAATCAGGCAAAATCATGGAAGTCACAAGGGAAAATAGCCCATGCATTAAATACTTTAATAGGATCTCGCCAAGATGTGGGAAAGAACATTTAAAAATATACTTCCCACTGAATTGATTAGTATTACTTTTGTTCAGTTGGAATCTCATTAATAAAAACTCAAGGTGTTGAGTTACATCAGTAACTCTCTGCCAAAAGCAAGAAGTTCATCACAACTGAGAAATTAAATTATAGTCACAAGGTGGAGGACATTGTCCCACACATCTTTCAACCCCTTGAGAATGTCAGGTAACTGACATGGGCCTCAATTTGCAGATGGATAGCATACTTTTATTTTTACCAGGCTTCTTTAAAGATGAACTAATAATTAAAGTAAATGACAGAAGCGACCAATGGCCAACGATGTGGAAGTATGCCCCGCAAAACAACTACAAGTCAGCTAAGTGACATACCTAGAGGCTGGCTTACAGGCATGTAGAACAAGCGAAACATAAAACATCTGACAGAAATTAAACTAAGACAGAAAAATGCACCTTAAAATAACTGGATGTCGTAACACAGAAGCTCAGTTTCTAACCTTGGACAACAGAATATTAGGGTGATTTCCTTGGATTCCAAGAGAAAGAAGTATGCTAGATCACGCACTTCCTATAGAAATCATCTCTTTCCTCATATATGAATACAAAATGAGAACATTTGAAAGTAATGCTTTAGAATTTTGAACCTGTGGAGACAAAGTCCAAAAAGTCTTCAAATCTAAGCTTATTGTAAATTATTTTATTTACTCACAGAGTACTGTCATCTAGAATTTTTAGCATAGGAAGGAAAACTATGACTGACAAAACTAAAGATACAGAAATCCACACACTGGGCTGCATATGTATGAAAAACTGGGCCACAAGTTTGGAGTTTCATTTCCTTTTTATAATGTTTTATGGTTTTCTCCCCCATTGTCCACTGAGTTCTTTTGTAATATTAAAACTATAAGAAAATACATTAAACTGTGTGGTCTTATGTAGTCTTCCTTAAGGACAATTCATTGACCATGACTGTCTTTGAACCTCTCGCCTCAAACATCTGTGCATATGAACATCATACATATTGTTGAAAATACTCAGGAGATCAGTTATGTATGTATTTATTTATGATCTGTTCTTGGCTACTAGAAATATAAAATAGCTTTATAGGGATGCCTGGGTGTCTCAGTCAGTTAAGCATCTGCCTTCAGCTCAGGTCATGATCCCAGGGTCTTCTTATCCAACCACGTAGGGCTCCCTACTCAGTGCAGAGTCTGCTTCTCCCTCACCTTCTGCCCCTCCCCCCGGCTTATGTTTTCTCTCTCTCTCAAAGAAATAAAGAAAATCTTTTAAAATAAGATAGCTTTATAAGAATTGAACAATGTGACATAGCATAATAAAAAATAAACTGAAAAATAACNGGCGCCTGGGTGGCTCAGTGGGTTGAAGCCTCTGTCTTCGGCTCAGGTCATGATCCCAGGGTCCTGGGATCGAGGCCCACGTCGGGCTCCCTGCTCANACATAGCATAATAAAAAATAAACTGAAAAATAACTAACTAAAGAAAGAACACAAGGAAGTAGATGTAATGGGTGAACTGGGATTTGTTACCTATTAACATAATAGTCTCTCAGGGAAAAAGAAACATGATAGTAAATGTAAATAAAATTTTATTTTTCTAATCAGCAGTAACGTACATGTATCTATGTTGCTCTTCTTTGTGTTATTACCAAAGTTTAAATTTTTGTGTTNTTGAACAATGTGACATAGTATAATAAAAAATAAACTGAAAAATAACTAACTAAAGAAAGAACACAAGGAAGTAGATGTAATGGGTGAACTGGGATTTGTTACCTATTAACATAATAGTCTCTCAGGGAAAAAGAAACATGATAGTAAATGTAAATAAAATTTTATTTTTCTAATCAGCAGTAACGTACATGTATCTATGTTGCTCTTCTTTGTGTTATTACCAAAGTTTAAATTTTTGTGTTTCTCACATTAAGAAACCGGAATCCAGAAACTTTTGAAATTGGTTTTGACCATCATCAGTTCTGCCATGAGAACCAATCATTTGGTTTTTATATTTATGAGGATTATTGAATTGCCCAATAGAATATATCTTAATAAAGACATTGCAAAGTTTTAGGATGTTTTGGGAATGGGATTAGCTCTATTCTTTTATCTCACATTGGGCTGGGGATTTGTGCTGACCTCTGGAACTAGAGTGAGCCCACATAGAACACTTATGGAGATTCAAAGACCTTGGACAAAACTACAGTTTGAACCATTTATATGTTTAAAACATTCCTCCTTAAAGAATAGTTTAAAATTGGGTTACACTCAACTGATAGATATAAATAAATGCAAGTACTGCTAAACATACATATTTGCCTATATACATGGTGGAAATGACATAAAATATCAAAATCAGATGCACGAAGCATTCTTAACTACTTTAGAATCTGTTCTGAATGTTGAATATTTATTTTCTGTGTGGATAAATAATCATATTTTGAATTTCGTGAATATCTCCACCTTATAAATCATCAACCTAAAAGTTCATCTTTTTTTTTTTAAGATTTTATTTATTTATTTGACACACAGAGAGAGATCACAAGTAGGCAGAGAGGCAGGCAGAGAGACAGGGAGAGGAGGAAGCAGGCTCCCTGCTGAGCAGAGAGCCCGATGCGGGCCTCGATCCCAGGACCCTGAGATCATGACCTGAGCCGAAGGCAGAGGCTTTAACCCTCTGAGCCACCCAGGCGCCCAAAGTTCATCTTTTTGGAGTATGACATATTTGCCCTTAAATGTACAAGGACAAACAACAAAAGACCATTCATGTTTATTTGAATGATTAGTAAGCTTTGTGAATTGTCTTCATGAATTTCGTATCTGGCTAACATAAACAGCCAGCAAATTCTTGCCAACATTATTTTCATTTTCTTTCACAACGGGGCTTCTTTAGATACATTACACAGTTTAAGGAAAGTGTCAGGAAAAGGCAATCTGTAGCCAAAACAATGTGGAAGAGGGGAAGAAAGAAATAGGTTCATGATGCTTCTCTCCAACTTCCATATTCATCACACTCCCTATCTGCTTGCGTTGATGCTAGTACTGTCCTTTTCCTATTAAATAGGCAATGCTTATTAGCTTTCTGGAAGCAGCAGAATGTGAAATTTCCAAAGCTAAAATGACAGCACAAATGCTTTCACATTGGTCATTATATCTCCATGCCCCCCAAACAGTCAGAGTCTCTTAAGTCATTAAAAATGCAAACATGGCCTTGAAAATACAGTGAGATTATTTCAATGCTTTGTGGGTAATTTTCCAAATTGAATATATTCCTTAAATGTATGGTTTCATAAGTTAAATATGGCTCACTGCTTTACTCACATGATAACATTTTTATTTAAAAACGAATTAAAAATAAGTTCTGTGGGCTTAGCAGTCATCTTGAGCTCATGTGCCGAATAGAGTATAAATAAAAAAATAAAAAAATAAAAATGCAAACATGGCCTTGAAAATACAGTGAGATTATTTCAATGCTTTGTGGGTAATTTTCCAAATCGAATATATTCCTTAAATGTATGGTTTCATAAGTTAAATATGGCTCACTGCTTTACTCACATGATAACATTTTTATTTAAAAACGAATTAAAAATAAGTTCTGTGGGCTTAGCAGTCATCTTGAGCTCATGTGCCGAATAGAGTAAATGTTGCATGGAGGAAAAGGGCATTACTACTTGTTTCTATCCTTCTACTGGGTATATTTAGAATTGGATTCAGCCAGTACTGTGTCTGTCAAGAAAGTCATAAACCTTTCACAAATGTATTGTCACCAAAAGACAAAACTATAATCTGGAACAAACCAATGATCCTTCAAGACTGTCTCTGACAGGTTAACTGTGGGAATCTTCAAAGGCAGATATAACGTACTCTCCAAAGTAAAAATGACTAAAAAAGAAAGAAGAAGAAAAATTACTGTGTGGGAAAATTTCTTCTAGGCCTCAAAAAAATGAGCATAATCTTTGAACTATGAGCACTAATTACTCCTTGCTGCCCTCTCCTTAATTTGGAAGTTGTTTGCCTCTGATGGCTTCACAGAGCAGAAAATTCTGCTATTTTGGTGTATTATTCAACTCATACATTTCTTTAATTTTCTTGTGCTTTAATAACTACATTAATTCATGCATTCAGCTGTGTCTTGATCTGTGGTACTATAAAGAAGAGGGGGAAATAAAAACTAGAAAATTGTATAATCTTAAAACTGGCATCTCTGCCAAGTGTTTAGAAAATAGCTATTAGCTCTAGGAGCACACTTCTGGCCATGAGGGTTAGTACCTTTAGCTGGGGAGTAAGGAAGTGACCCTGTACTAGCTCTGACATGTCTGGTAGGAGATAAGCTATCTTGCCAGAATATAAATGTGAAACATAATTGAGAACCTGCCAAGAAATATAAAATTCGCTAGCAAATGTTTGCTTATGCTAGTTAGTTGGTAAATCTGGAATATGCTAGATTAGGATATGTGTTTAGTAAATTTAATATCAAATAGGAAATAGACTTTGGAGCACAAATGTACAGTTTTTATCTCTACCATTTGAAAGTAGTGCCTCTCTACAAAACCACCACCACCACCACCAAAAAACTAAATAAAAAGGGAGAAATAAAGAATTAATTATGTATATGGTGCTAGAGAGCAGTGTTTTTCTGAGCCAGGGTTACATATAATAAAATGGGACTTTCTGGAAAATACTGATATGGATCATAAGAATGGCCCACAGGGCGTTCATAACAACAAAAGGTATATCGTGAGAAGAGCCTCACTTAAATATCAAAGAGAATTTGAGAGAAAAATGGCAGCCCCTCCTTGAAACAAATTTTAATGAGAAACATGTCAGAGACTGAAGCATAAAAATTAATATATTCATTCAAACACGTATTGAAACAACTCTATATGGAAGACACTGTGGTTAGGAACTTATTAGAAAAATGTCTTTTTTAAAAAACTCAGAGAAGACTGTAGAAAGAAGAAATAAAGCACATTGGTCACAAATGTTCTGACTACAATATGTGTACTCTAATTCACAGAAATTAAATGAACAATGTAAATTGAAATTCAAATACAGGGCTACAAATATGATCCAAAACATATATCCAAGACTGATAAGAATGGCTTATGGTTACTGAATGACAATGGAAGGCTTATTCCCCAAAAAACCTTAATAGAGAAAAGTAAGAGTGTATGTCACAAGTATATGACTGTAAGGGAAAACCATAATCTTGCCGTGGGAGAATAATGGACAGCATTTTATTGGGAACAAATGGCAAGAGCAAGAACAAGAGCAAGAGTGAGAGAAAGAGAGTAATGACCCCATGATGGAAGTATCCTGAAACCTTCTCATTAGATGGTTAGAGTTTCCTAAAACCAGTTATGAGACCAAATATCTTCACTCCAACAGACTTTCATTATCTGGAGAGCTACTATTATTTATATCCTGATAGAACCTAGTAAATTCTCTACTTAACTTACTGATGAAAAGGAGGAAGGGAGAAGAAGAGGCATTAGGGAGTTGTCTGCACTTAATTCTGACCACCCAAGAAGAATCAATTAACAGTAAAATGGAAGAAAGAAAATTCTCTGTGGTTGTGATCATGTTATCTTAATGTTTATAGTAGCCATGGAAAAAACACTTGATTTAGTCACCAATGTGTCCTCTGTTCTTTAAAAATTTCTGCTAAAGGATAAATATAAGCCAACAGCCATAACTCTTATAAAAAATATTGCTTATAAAGAAACTAAATGCTCCCCAGAACAAAATACTAATCATATAAATATAAATAATATTTGATAAATAATACTAGGGAGAGTTAACTAAGTAGCCGAGAGAGTTAAATAAGTAGCTAAGAGAATCTGGATGGAGAGGGTTCTCTAAGAGCTCTCACTGAAAAGGAATGTATAGAAAAGATGGGAAATCCTTCAATTATTATTAAGTAGAGCAAGCTGAGACATTTGAAAAATAAATAGAATAATAAAAATGATTTTTATTATATTCAAAACAAGATACAAATAAGACAATCTGTTATTAATATAGCTGATAAAATGCTATGAGATGATATGAAAAATAGAGGAATTCTTGTTCTTTTCTTTGTCATGGACTGGTGTGAGGAGAGAAAACATTGGTAAGAGAGAATTGAAACTTAAGTGGAGAAAAAATGAGTACCTAGCAACTCTACATGGATTCAGATGTCTTCCTTAATAAAAATTGCATCCCAGAGTAATGAAGAAGTTTGTAAATAAGAGTGCTGAGATGCTATCAGTAGTATTTGGGGAATATAAAAATATAGGCATTGGAAGACTATAAAAATATAGGCATTGGAAGACTAGAAACAGGCAAATTATGTACTGATTTTCAAAGTTTTAGAAAGATTATTGAAGGGAAAAAAGACAAAGCTCTTTAGAGTAGGAGTAAAAACATAACAAGTACTATTAAACCCAGCATTTTTAACACCTAATGGAGATGGTGATCACTAAGACTCAAAATAGTAAGGGCTAGAAAAGAGTCCATGGAAATAATTAAGCATATATTATGTATTTTTAAAAAATAGAAATAAGTCAAAGAAATACCCTTAATAACTGAAGCAGGGAGGGAAAACTTAAAATACAGACTCACTAAATTAAGAGACCCACAGATTTCCCTACATATACAGTTGATGGCCATTGAGTATTTAGAAAGAGGGATGATAATGACAGCCAAGACAAGGCAATACTTACCACGACAACAATGATCATGATCATGATGATAGGGTCAATGATCCATAGGCTCCTGAGGGCAGGAACTAGTTTTGTTTTGTGCATTGGTGTGGTGCAGGACCCAAGACCTAGTGGGACATCGATATGTTTGAGTTGAACTGAATAGTAATAATAATTCTGCATATGGTTGTCTAAGCACTGTACAATGCTTTATTCCACTTCATCATCACAACAAGCCTATAAGATCCAGATAATATTATTACCCCTTATTTTATAGATGAACAAATAAGGCTTAGGCAGGTCCTTAGCCAAGGTCACCCCTGATAAGTGAGGAAATTCTAATTCAAATCCAAGGCTGTCTGATTCAAAACCTTAAGCACTTAACTACTGTTATTATATTTTTATGTGACAATGAGCAACTTTCCATCCTGACTGAAGCCTGATTCTGTGGCACTGAGACAGTTTTCTTTGTTCCATGGAAGTTCTAAGAAAAAAGAGTGAATGGCAGGAAGTCCAGGCAGAAGTATCAGAAAAGCTGAAGATTCTAAGGAACAAAATGAGTAAACTGACAAGTTCAAAGGAATTCAGAATCAAGGAGCTGGATGCAGAATAAGGCTAGGAGAAGCAGGTAGAAAAGTGTCAATATAAATAAATGGTCACAGAGCATCAAGGCACTCGGTGTCACTATGACAACAACATAGTACCAGATCTTCATTTGACCCTAGCACTTTATCTGCAGCATAATGCATCTCCAGCTGAAAAAATTAAATTAAGTTCAATTAAATTAATATAATGAACTTACTAAAGGGATTTTTCTTTTTTTAAATATATACCTGATTTTATTTTAAGAAACTCTGCTTTTCAAGAGAAAAGAATTTCATCTAACTGTACAGGAAGAAAAATCAGGTTTCATGGTAGGTAGTGAAAAAAATAAAGGCTTAGGTCTTCAATTGTGGTATTTGGGTTTGTTTGGGGAGTTTGATTTTGTTTTCATCTAGTAATATTCAACATATTTATCTCTGCTTTATATAAAGAAATGGAAGGAGAAAAAAACTAATGTGATGCATGACACAGTGAACATATAAAATAATAACCATAGTGTACATTATGGAGTGCTTCCTGTTAAAATAAATAGTTTATGAAGCTTATTTAGTACTTAAAAAAATACTTAACATCAATCCTGTGATACTGTGATCCCTGTTACACAGATAAGGAAACTGGGCCTCAGGTAGATTAAATTCCTTGTAACTGCTCATAGCTATTAAGTACAGGAGCAAAGTTTCAAATCCAGAAAATTCTTTCTCTTAATCACGATCATAAACTGACATTAAATTTGGTTTTTCCTAAGAACGCCTGTAAGAATAGCTTCAAATAGAATATGAGGTAGGAAGTATATGATTTAACAAAGATCACAAGACAAAGCCTCAGACACTTTTATTTGACAGCAGCCCAATATGAGTCAGCAATGTGCTTAAGGTGTCAAATAAAGACAAAATAGGCTGGAGTTGAATGAAAAGATCTTGGAATTTCAAACAATGGCGGTGGTTACAGCTCACCTCTCCACATTTGGAGTATTGTAGTCACTTCTGGACATCATGTGTCAAGTGAAACTTCAGGAAATGGAAATGCATCTAAAAATGGTGTTGGGGAAGAGACTGTAGAGCCGTTATGAATGAAGAATCATATCCTTGAGCTGAGTAGACTCAAGATATTAGGATGGTTATTCTTGAAAATTAGAGAGACTTTCACCTAGGAGAGGTATAAAGTTTACTCTGTGTAGTTCTAGAGGTAGGAGGCAAAATTTTACTCTGAATAAGAAATAATACGATAATCAAAGCCATTCTAAAATATAAGCAAAGTGAGCATTCCATTAATATAAAGATTCAAGAGGTTGTCTGGTCAGGGAGGCCATAAGGAGGATGGGTAAGTGACCTTGAGTAGTACGTATCTCCGAGAAACCTCACCATTTTTCTCATCTAGCAGCTTTAAAATTGGCTTGGACAAGGTCTAGCTGTTCCTGAGGCCCCGATGCACTGTCCCTAAGACATTCTCCTGAATATGTCCTTTCTGTCAATGTAATTTCTTTCCTAGAAGAGTGTATACCTGACCCCGACACATAGTTTCCAACTCTTTTAAATGTCTGCTTTGTGAACCCCTTTAATTACCATAGTGATTCTAACTTCAAGAGATTGAGATGTAATCTATAAAACTACTGAAACTGAGAGCTCTAAATTAAGCTAAAGCCTCTTGGTTTCCCTTAGAAAAACAGACCATAGTTCTGAATAGAGCCATAAGCACAGTCGGGAGTTACTCAACCAGAGGTAGCTCTTTGATTGATAAATCAATTTGCAGGAATATATTAAATGATTAATGAATCTGTCATATCAACTAGGACACTTGCTAATTGTTTTCAAGGTTCCAATAAATGTAATGGCAATTAATTGCACCTGCTATAATCCACTTCCTGCTTGCAGCTGACGTGGAAGTTTAACTTTCATTTTTCACTGGTGAAAAGCCTTTTGTCTATTCTTGGTCTTTCTCTACACCTGCCTGATATAGGAAAACAATATTTGTGTTAGACAAAATTCTGCTTATTAATGGCTATAAATTTAAAGCCCTTAGAGCCCTCCCTACAAACGAAAGTGAGCAGAAGTTTTGCAAGCCCCCCAGAGAAGAAAGTGGTGTACTCACAAATCTAATTTTCATCTGAGTATAGTATATTGTGGTTCCCTGAGGCAGGCCTTGATATCACAAAAGCAATTTCTGGCAGATTGGAAGGATTATTCCCTTCTGAGTTTCCAGCATCTGACAGGAGATCAGAGTGGAGGTCCTACTCTCGGGGGACTGGCAGCTTCATGAAGCAGATGGGACCTGACAGGCTATTTCCAAGAAATGGAGGCTTCGAAGCAGGACGCAGGTATGCCTGACTGAGTAATGGGAGGCTGCTCATTTAAACTGGGAGAGCCAGAGCCCGGTGGTGGCAGGCAGCATTTGTTCATGTCAGACAAGCATTGCCAGCCTTTGCAGGAACCCTGAGAAGACAGAATGATTCAGAGTGCTGAGCACCCAGGCTACAGAATTCATTAGGCAATTTAACCCTAGTAATGCCATCCACTTCCTGCAAGTGCAATGAAAAAGTGGATTTCATTCCATTACACCTTGCGTCTCCAACCCTAGAGCCCTGTAGAGGACATTTTCTGGTTTCTCTTCTACCCAGATCACATTTGCTACTTTCCTCAAGTTGTAGCTGCTAAAAATGAGAATCAGCTGCAGTCTCCCGCCAGACCCAGAACAAGGCACAGTAAGGTTTGGGGGAGGGAGCCCACCTCTGGGAGGAAGGAAGTGGGATGGGAAATGAAAGGGGAGAGGGCTGCTCCATCACCTAGTTGCCCACTGTCACTCTCCCCTACGTCTTCATGCCTCCTCTCCCTTCCCCATGATGCCAAAGTCGGAGGCTCAGTCTTGAACTCTGATCACCTTCTGTTGCCATGACCCTTACCCCTCCCACCCACCCCCCATCCCCACCTATCACTGTCTAGGCAGATTTAGAAAGAATCCTAGAGGAAGCCTGGGATCGTGTGACATGGAATAACTGAATTGTCCTTTTTTAACATCTCATTAAGATATAGTTTACATACCACAAAATTCATCAATTAAAGGATACAAATCAGTGATTTTGAGTATAATCACAGTTGAACAGCCATCACCACAATCTTTGCTTAGAATATTTCACTTCAGAAGGAAGCCCTGTGCCCACTAGCAGTCACTCCTGGTCTCTGTCTCCCTCCAGGTCCTAGAAACCATAAATCCACTCTCTATAGATTTGCCTATTCTAGACATTTCCTATAAACACAGTCATATAGTATGTGATCTTTTGTGACTGACTCCTTTCACTTAGCACAGTGTTTTCAAGGTTCATCCACATTGTAGCGTGCATCACTCATTTTCTTGCCGAATATATTCCATTGCATGAATATGCCACATTTTGTTTACCCATTCATCAGTAGATGGACATTTGGATGTCCTCACTTTTTGGCTGCAATGAGTGATGCAACTATGAACATATGTGTAACAACTCTTTGTTCATTGTCTTGTAAGTGCTATGAGGAAATCACAAACTTTGCAACTACACAGTTGAGCACTCAAACTGTGTGGTTCTGTACATATATTTTAGCTTCTCTTAACTTCTGTTTCCTCTGCAAGATGTCTTGGCAGAATGCAAATGCTCAAAAGTGATACTTATGCAGGAAACTCAAAAAACTTTCAAACATTATATCTCATGTCTGTCTTCACAGCTATTTTACAAGATGGCTGGTTGGCAAATGCTCTCCTTCTGAGTAAAAATCTGAGGAATAAGAATTAATAAGCTGTAATCCATAATTTGCTAATAAACAATAAAATAAAATCCATAATTTTTAATAAACATTCAATTTAATACATCACTTTTGACAAATGGAAGTGACCAACTAGTAAAGAAGATTTAAATAATACATATGAGTTTAATGTAATTTTATTGAGTGTTTTTGTGTGCTAATTTATCAATATAGAAGGAAAAAGGAGAAATGGTGATACACTTTATCATCTCTTTTTAGTCAAATAGAGTATTTTTTTCAACAGCATTCTTAGCATAAATTGTTAATTTCCATTTTGTGTAAAAATCAATTTTTATGTAACAGTCTTCAGCTCAACCCATTCCATAAAACTGGGATTTACTATATTCAAGTGCTGACAATGGTTCAGACTTTAATAGAATATATAGAGAGCATTTCTCTCTTTTTTTTTTTTCTGACCATGGTACATTAAGTCTCCAGAGAAAGCAAATGTTTAACAACATGTTACTTATCACTATGTGACTGTATTGGAATATAACTCAAAAGTGTTGTCTTTCAAAAAAAAAAGAGAGAGAGAGAAAACAAAATCTTACCCGGGCAGTGATTAGCAATTCATACCTTTTAAGACAATTTGTAAACAAATAGTTGTCTTTATTCATGGTCTTCCTTAGTAGGAAAAGATCAGCCCGTGAGGACTCTTACTACTTTTCCAAGGGCATCATCACTATTTTTTTTTTTGTACTCTAAAAGCTTTCTCTTCCTAGAAAGTAAACACCATAGTTCACCTATAAAGTAGATATTTCTGTTCATCAAGCCTATCCTGCTAATCAAGAGAAATAGGGAAATTTGTGTGCACAAGCATAGTATTAATGATGGGACTTATTTCTGCTCGTTCATATTGTAATGGAACTTTTCCCCTATGGTTCATTCATCACTTTAAAAAATTAAGCCAATTTAGAAATATAATTTGAATGTATAATTGAATTTGTCAGTTGATCTCAGCCTTTACAAGTTGATCAAATAACACGGACTTAAGGAAGTTTCCCACACATGCTGTCATTTATGGGCAGCCAATCATCCCCTAAAGAGAATGTCAGGTTCTTTCAGGATTTTTTGTTGATTAGATCCTCATTCTTTCTTTAGAGGACTGAATCATTTTTTTCCCTAGCAATCAAGATTCATGCTATCAGTCAAAGTGAAAGGAAGAAAATGGCGTAATTTTAGCTAAAATATTAGAAATGACAAATAAGTAAAATATGTTAACTGGAGTGGAAAAGAAATGTGTAATTAAGCAGCACAAGGACCATATGTCAGATTCTTCTATAGTAATAGATAGGAGGAGAGTTTAGACTTTTTGCAAAGACCAGTGTAGCTGTCAGGACCTTTTAGTCTTCTTTATGATTCACTGGACTCATTGGGGACATCTCATCTCAACCAACAGTTGGCAAGTTAGGGTTTTTTTTTAATTTTTCATTAAATATAGGAGGGTAGATCAATTAATTGTAAGCTATGCCAAATTAATGGAGCAAATTATAATAAGCAAAAGATATTTGTATTATTTAGATGATTTAAATACATGCAAAAATAGGCTTCTGGGAATCTTGATCTGAATTGCTACCTTTCAAATATTTCTCAGCCCTGTGTCAAGCATATTTGGAAAATTTTTGTGGAATGTGTGTCACACTTAAAATAGCTTCTCCTTCACGGTGTTCCAGTGGTGCTCTAGGCATAGAACCCTCTTTAGATTTTTCTCCACAAAGCTAGGAGGTTGGACATTCAGACTGTAAAGTAGGTGTTGTAGTCCTACACTATACAAGGAGAGAAGCACCTCAGCGACAATGACCTCTGCTCCCCAAAGCCCAGAGAAACATGGGAGCGAGATTGTTCCACTTGGAGAAAAGAATGACATGACCTACAAGCTTCAATCTGAGAATATCTCTAAACTCCTATGGAGACATAATTAAATCTAGGTCCCAGTATGGGAACATGAGTTCTTTATCCTCAGTGGTATAGTTAGTAGGGTTGCCAACATTATTATGTTTTGAAATACTCACCACCATTTTGTCCATAGAATCAATGTCATTAACTCATTTTATGAATAAGAGTGTGCAGTGCAAGAACAATGAAGTGAACCACCTCCTATATTTGGCATTTCTGAAACTGAACATTTCAATGCTAGCATGATTCCAGTCAGAGAGGTAAGAAGGACTTTTAACCCTGATACCTACCCATTTTCACTTACGTCTTGGAAATATGAAAAGTTAGAGTTCCTCAGACATTTCACCTAACTCACACTCTGATGCAGAGTATACATGGAAAGATTAAGGATATTCAGAACCTATTAGGTGCCAATTTTACTTATGAATTATAAATATATTTCACACATATTATATTACGGTTAATTCCCTTGCATTATTAACATTTCTCTCTTCACTGAATCCTTCGAGCTACTTACTTTCTTCAAAACTTGCTTTTCCTTCACAGAAAATATAGGATATAAGATACCATCTTAATGACTTTTGAGTGTACAGTTCAGTAGTGCTAAGTACTTGCGCATCATTGTGCAACCAATCTCCAAAATTCTTTTCATCTTTAAAACTGAAACTCTATACCCAGTAAACAAATTCCCATTTCCCACCTAACCAGCCCCTGGCAACCTCCATTCTATTTTCTGTCTCTATGAATTTGACTTTGCCAAATACCTCATAAATGGAATCATGTAGTGTTTGTCTATTCATATGGCTTACTTGTTTCACGTAGCATCATGTCCTCAAAGTTCATCCAAGTTGTAGCATATGTCAGAGTTTCTTTTTAAAACTGAATGACATTCCATTGTATGTATATACCACATTTTGCGCATTCATTTCATTGTTGATAGACATTGGGGTTTCTTCCTCCTTTTGACTAGTGTGAATAATGCTGCTTATGAACATGGGTGTATAGATATCTCTTTAAAACTCTGCTTTCAGTTATTTTTAATATATACCCAAAAGTGGAATATCTAGATCACATGGTAATTCTATTTTTCATTTTTAAGGAGTCGCCAAACTGCCATACCAGCTGCGCCATTTTATATTCCTACCTACAGCATAGAAGGATTCCAGTTTATCCACATCCTCATCAACACTTATTATTTTCTGTCTTTTTGATAGTAGCCATACTCATGGGCTAATGGGTGTGAAGCACCAGCTCACTTTTAGGCCTAAAATCTTAGACAGTTTTCCAAAGTGTCGTTTGCAAATGCCATTCATTAGAATCTCTTCACAAACGTATTACAAACATTCAGATTCCTGAATCAAATCTCTGAGGATTAAGCAGAAGCAAGTTCCTCAGACAATTCTTTTGAAGATTTTTAGAATACAACTTACTATATTGGATGGATGTGATACGAAAGTACCTCAAAGTAAGAAAGAAAACACCAGGTCAATCCCATAATATTGTGTAGAGTAGAATACTTGCTATAAAAATTTCATTTTTTTATCTGTATAAACAGAGATTACATAGAAACAACTAACACTTTTCACCTCTAGATGTGTAAATTTTACAAATATAACTAAGTCCTTGAGCCACCTGGTAACTTTAGAGATTGTTGCTGAATGTTATTATTATCATCACTGAAGTAATAGAAAACTATAAGCACTTTTATTATCCTTTGGGGGGTGTGTGTGTGTGACATATATAGTGATCTCTGACTTACTGCTGCACTGGCAAAGATTTTTATTTTTATCCATTTCCCTTCTTTGGCTCAGTAAAAGTCAGGGTTGACGTTTCAGTTCTATTATGATTATTTGAGTCCTTCACACTGACTAGCATGCTAGGTAGGCATTGTTTATTTTCCAGAGTTGATGGTGTCTTAGACCTTAGCTATTTGGAAAGATCCTCGTTTATTATGAGAGAAGACCTTAGCGACCAAATATTAAATTGTGTCCACAATGACAGCAGGTAGGAACATGAGTCTAACAGAAATAAAATCAGTATTCACTGGTGGTGAAAAGTAAGTTAAAGGTGCTTGATGTCAAGACTTGAATTAAGAAGCTTTAGTTTATGCCAAAGAATTTTTTTTAAATTTAAACTACTTATACCAATTTTTGCATCAGCACAATTACATTTATAAAATCATGTACAAGCAGACCCTTTACTTCCAAAATACTGGGCATCTTTCCAATCCTAGTCTTCAGATTTATTGTGTTTCTATAGTTCTGTGCTGATACTTTTGTGCTTCTGAGCCCTGTCTGCTTTCAGCAATTAATAAAAATGTTATGGGTTTTGATTTGCATCAGTGCAGCATATGAACTAAATTACTTTTCATCGGCAGGTTTAAAGCAGAATAAAAGTCTTTGTGATAAAGTTTCATACTGTTCAGATATGAGTTGCTGAACCATGGAATCCAATGAGCCAACACCGAGGCAGCCAGGAAGAGTGGCTGCCTTTTGTTCCAGTTTGTATTATCCCAGCTAAACACTCTGCTGTTCTAGGACATTTTAAATGCTAAGCCCCTCTGTGGCTTTTAGAAATCGACGTATTTTCTGACCAAGAGCAATCACTGAACTAAACCAGAGCACAGCATGGGATGGCACCTCACTTTGTCTGTCGTGGCTTAACAATTGCAGTTGCCAATTAAGTGCAGAAAACTTTGCTCTCAGAAGTATTTAAAGAACCAATATTACAAATTATTTTATGCTTAGTAGAATATATTTCACCTCACCTCCACCCAAGAGTAAAGTCAAAGTTATTTCTCCTTCTACTGACTACTCTATGTCCCTGCCTTTCTTCATTGCTTCTTCCCTTTGTTCTAGTTCAGTTCACTGTAGTATAGCTTACACAGATAGTGTGCTCAACTACTTTTTACTATAGTGTAAAGGAATATATGTGTTTCTGTGTGTATAGGAGATTTTATCTATTTTTCTACATATCATCTATCTTCTAGAATAAAAATAGGGTGGGTTTTATTTAAACAATTCAATATAGTTACAAAGATAGGAAGTAGTTCATTAATAATATAAGAATTAAGGATAAGGATATGTTTTATTTATGTGCATACCCGCCTCGGTGTTTAACACAGTTTGTGCATGTAATAAAGAAGTAAACTCTAAATGCATGAATAGACTAAGAAGAGGTTGCTGGGTTTAAATATTCCTATTTGGTCCATAAATCCTTCCATAGATCTTGGCCTTAGCTTCCTTTGAGTCTCAATCTCCTTACCTCTGGAATGGGGGGGTAATAATGCATACTTTGTTAGGGTCTTATAAAAACTAAACGAGCTTATCATGCAGCATCCTTCCCACAGTGCTTGGCCTATAGTGATCATTCAGATATTCCCTGTTCCATTCCATCCTCGTGACCCAGGATGGATCTACCCTAGGAGATAATCTACCCTAATTCTCCCAGTCCCAGTTTAAGCTATTCCCTTTCATTCACTGTTTTATTTTCTTAGGGTAGGGGGATCTCATAACTGCAGTGATCTTTTGTGCACCTGTCTCACCAACTCTGCTGCAGTTTCCTGGAATCTGTCAGGAATTCTGTCTTCTCCCTTGCTTCTAATGTAGCTTTTGACTACGATCCATTACCGATACCTGCATTTTTTTCAAATGCATCATTCTGTTGAGTAGCTTTCTTGCATGCCCAGAGTGTCCTCCCATCCTCACCCCCGGACATACCCCACTCTTAACTCATGATGTGGACACTGGAAACCGACTTTGGCTTTTGGCATTATGCCATATTCGAAGGCTTATTTGGGCTTCATCATCCTAGAATATTTCTGTGCCCTGTTCTATTTCTAGTTCTCTTTTAAAGAGAGGACTTCTAGTTTTTCTTATATTCTCCTGAATAGCATATACCAAGTTATTTTTCTTTTATTACCCAAACCTAGCTATTACATTTCCTTTCAAAGCTAGAGTATTCTAAAGAATACAATAGGGCTGTGTTCTGAAAGTTTAATCAGTTGTTTGAACCCCAGAACACCTATCCAAATTAAACTAAGATGTAAGCTTCATGAGAGTAGTTGACTGACTTTACTATAGCTATTACTAATCATCCACCTGCCTTTTTCCTGAGAAACTGTCTTGAATCTTTCAGTTCACTTTGTGCCTCTATAACGGTATCAGTATAACTAGAGTAGTGTCTCTGTAAGTATAAGCAGGGTCTACGTAACAGTGTCTATACAGTCCGTTAAAATGAACGTGTAGTAAGTATTAAATGAACCGTGGTTGTTAGAATGAACATAATAAGTGGGGATCAGAATTCTTTAAAAGCCTATGTAACCCACATATGGGTGAATGATCGTTCTAATGTACGGAATAGTCTCTTATGATGGAACCTCCATTTATCAAAGGTATCCCTCATGAAAATTCTATAGACCTCAAAATAGGGATAAAAGAAACACACCTTTCTCTGCTACGATTTTCACACAGTGAGAGACTTCCTTCTCCAACACTCCTTTTACCTTTTGAGTGAGAATAGCCTCCCTGAATTCTAGTTTATCTCTGGGGGTTCTAGACAAGAAGGGACCATTGGAACATGTTAGGGACCACATACAAAGAGTAGGGAGTAGAAATTTAAGCTTTGGCAGGGAGATAGGGAATAAGACAGAGTGTGGAGAAATTAGAAATAGGAGGGAAGTTAAGCACAGGGCTAAGACTAAGACAAAGAGTGGAGGACTAGGTCATGAAGATGGATTGGAACAGGGAATATCTGAATGATCACTATGGGCCAAGCACTGTGGGAAGGATGCTACATGATTAGCTCGTTTAGCTTTTACAAGACCCTAGCAAAGTAGGCATTATTACTCCCCATTCCATAGGTAATGAGATTGAGACTCAAAAATTTCATTTTTCTGTAGTTCTGCATCAAAAAGAAAAAGCACAAATGAGTACAAGTAAAATTGGTGAAATCTGAATAAGATTTGTAAATTGTATCAATATCAATATCCTGGTATTAATATTAACTATAGTTTTACAAGATGTCGCCTTCTGGAAAACCGTAAAAAGTATACTCTCAATTTACGAATTTTTATATTACAAGTACTAGCCTTCTGTGTGTCATATATGAATGTGAATATGTGAATATTTTCACCTAGTTTCTCACTTGTCTTTACTTTTTGTTTGTGGTGTTTTGGGGCTATGGGGGAAAAAAGTAACTTTGTGGAGCCAAAAGTATGAATCTTTTTTTTTCTAGAATTTTGAGTCATAGAAAATCTTTCCTTATAGCTATGTTAAAGAGCAAACTCATGTTTTTCTTCCAGTACCTGTATGGTTTCATTTCTTACATTTCGATACTTAAATCCATTCTCAGGCTATAGTGGAAGTTTGGTATCTCAGTAAAACTGCTGGAAGGTTTCAAGATGACATTTTTTACTCATTAGTTACGAAAGGTTTTCTTAGTACATTGATCTACGCACATTTTTCCCCTGCATGATAAGAACCAGATAACTCATGGTATTTGATTATTGTTCCCACAGCCCTTCCACAGAAAGAGTGCAATTGGGAACAAACTTGCAATGAAGAATAAAAGTGTCATTGGTTCCATAGACTCATAGGATATTTGCAGAACTCTATTAAAATGTGGTTTTAAATTCACATGAATTTCTAATCCAGACAAAGTGTTTATCAACGGGCTCCTTTTAAAAATCCTTGAGGAATTTCTACACCAGAAGTGTGGATTATACTATTTGTGACTGTTTTCAGGCTTTGGCTTGGGAATATGCAGAAGACAACGGTCATAGCAAAGTAGACAGACAATAATGGCAGGAGCCTCGTGAGCATCCAGTAAGTGTCTGGGTCACCTTGGATGAGAAGTCAGCATTTTGTTAGCTGTTTCTTACCCTAATTACTGATTTCTGCTCTATTTATATTGTCACTCTATGTATAGCATTTACTTTACTTTAAAAATAAGTATTTTATGTTTTTTGCCATCACTTCTAGATGTTGTAGAACAAGACTTAGTATTTAGGGCAATAGATGCTGGCAATGCACACAGAATTAGCAAATTACCATTATTTAGATCATACCTCCCTCATAAAAACCATCAGTATAATGCGGTAGAGATAAGGGACTGAGCTGAAGTGGGAAAAACTCATCATAAGTAACAGCATAAAATACATTAAAGTCAATTTCAGTTTCTAGTGGATGATCTAGAAACTTCCAACTTTAATGTCTGATTTTCTTTTCCAAATGAGTAGAGTTAAATACAATGAAAATAATTGTTATTTTTGAAGTTTGCATTGTACAGTAATGAAAATTACTACATCAAGAATAATTTTTTAAACATTCAGTCTAATAGAATCTTAAATTTTCACTGTCTTAAATTTTAAGAATATAGTAATGATAATGATGAATTATTGAGGCCAAAACATTTCTATCATCATCTAGGATTAAAACAGTATATTGTAAAATTATTTCTATCATAAACATAAACAGAGATAGCTCTTAAAAAGTCACCAATATGTTTGCACAATAGGAGTTTAAGTTCTTTAGCACGGGTTTTATTTTAACTTTTTATTAGTGTATTTCCAAAAGAAATCCAGGGTAGTGAACTCTTGCTTCTTTCATATTGTAGTATTTTTAGAAGCTGTTTAATCCAAGGTAGTTTCTGCAAACATCACTCCATCTCTTATTAGCTGGGATATAGAAATAATGTATAAGAAACCATTTTAATTTTGCCTGAACTTGAAGCCACACGATGCCAAATCAGAAAGTTACAGATAAAAGTAGTAAATTAGGAGTGCCTGGGTGGTTCAGTTGGTTAAGTGTCGGACTCTTGATTTCAACTCAAGTAATGCTCTAAGAGTGATGGGATTGAGCCCGCGTCAGGCTCAGTGCTCAACGTGGAGTCTGCTTGTCCCTCTGTCTCTGCTCCTCCCCCTGCCTGCTTGCTCACTTGCTCTATTTCTCAAATAAATAGATAAAATCTTTAAAAAGTAGTAAATTAAATCATGCAAATTAATTAGTATAGATTAAGAAACTCATAATAAAAAACTGAACCCCTTCCCACACAATTGTTTTGACAATATATAGCTATGTCTCTTAAAGCTATTGTAATTACAACAATAAATTTGCTATTATAAAAACAGATCATAAAACACATTCAAAAGGCAAACACAATTCATATTTAAGATTATCCCCCCACTTTGGATTATTTATACTACTGGTCCCCAATTAAGTGTATTTAATCAAACTTTGGATATAATTTAAAGTGCTATAAAAATTAAATGTATTGATGATGACTTGTAAGTTGGAAAATAGCCCATCTGATTAACTGAAATGCAAGAATTTTGCCAGCCTTAAAAATATGGATTCTTTTTCTATTTATTATAACTATTATTTTAAAAGTTAAATAACTTTTTAACTTTCCATATCTACAAGAATAGCTACAATCCAAAAATGAATTTTAGAAACCAGACAATGCCAAATGCTGGCAAAGATATGAAGAAATAGGAAATCTTATCCATTGCTGGTGGAAATGCAAATTGGTATAGCTACTTTGGAAAACAGTTGGCAGTTTCTTACAAAACTAAACATAGTCTTGTGACATCACCAGGAATCATCCTAGTGGGTTTTTATACAACTGATTTGAAAACTTATATCCACACAAAAATCTCCACACTGATGTTTATAGAAGCTCTATTTAAAATTGCCAAAAATTCAGAGCAACAAGTATGTCCTTCAAAAGGAAATGGATAGGGGCTCCTGGATGGCTCAGTCGTTAAGCATCTGTCTTCAGCTCAGGTCATGATCCCAGGGTCCTGGGATCGAGTCCCACACTGGGCTCCCTGCTCTGTGGGGAGCCTGCTTCTCCCTCTCCCACTCCCCCTGCTTGTGTTCCCTCTCTTGCTGTGTTTCTCTCTGTCAAATAAATAAATAAAATCTTTAAAAACAAAGGAAATGGATAAACAAACTGTGTTATCTCCATATAATGGAAGAGTATTCAGCGACAAAAACAAATGAGTTATAAAAAGACACAGATCAACATTAAATGTATATACAAAGTAATAGAATCCAGTTAGAAATTTTATATTTATATGATTCCAATTATATGGCATTCTGGAGTAGTCCAAACTATATCACAGTAAAAATAAATAAATAAATAAATAAATAAATAAATAAATAAATAATCAGTGATTGCCAGAACAGAGGGGCACCGGGAATAAGACTGAGTAAGTGAAGTACAGGGAATGACACTGTTCTTCATGATATTGTAGTAGTAGATACATGAAATTATGATTTTGTCAAAACCCAAAGAACATTATAGCATAATAATAAAATTTAATGTATGAAAAGTTTTTTAAAAATCTATTTAAGGGGTTCAGAGATCCCAGGAAGTAATCAGATCAGGACAAGAGAATCTAACTGTATTACAAATGTGTAGAACAGCTTCACTGAAGGGGATGGGTGGAATGGTGCTAAAACTTGGAAATAAGCCTATAAAACTAAAAGAAAAATAAACTGCACATAAGCACTGCACAGTAGTTGATAAAGTTGTCTCCCGTGGATGGCACAGGGTTAATAATTTTGTCCCACACGTATAGTGGAATTAAACAGTTACATAAATGGATGGTGGGAAACAGATTTTTCACTGGTACAGTGCAAAGTTGCAGGTAAGCAAGGAAAGAAGGCTAGAATGAGCCTGTGGTAATGGATTGGACTTGGTGTCGTCAGTGTGAACTCATGTTTAGCTTAATATAGGTACATATAATTACATATATGAGTAAATATACAGGTACACAAATATATATATATACACATACATACAACACAATTAGTATATATACATGTATGTTTCTTTGCTCTTCAGATGAAAGGGCCCAAAGCAAAAACACCCCCATAGAAATGAGCACATCTAATGCCTAGATATCGCCTTCGAATACCATTCTTTAATAAGAAGAAATTGAGCTCCCTGGAAAAATAGCTGATTCTATAACCAGAGCAGGAAATATATAACCTGAGCCTTGAGTATCTTGTAATACCAGAAAATAAGGAAATATTTAAAAAAACAAAAACAAAAACAAAAAAAAACACCTCACAGTGTTGGAAGTATGTAAAAAAGCAAAGCAAAGCAAAACAAAATCACACACAGAAGCCAGCTAACTGACCAAAGTTGAAACTGTGCAATAAAGTAAAGTAGTTGCATTCCTCTTCTCTGGCTGCCATAAAAAAAATACCATAAACGAGGTGGCTTATCCAACAGAAATTCATTTTCTCACAGGCTGGTAGGCTGGAAGTTCAAGATCAGAGTACTAGCATAGTCAGGGTCTGGTGAGAGCTCTTTCTGTGGCTTGCAGATGTGTGGCTTGAGAAGGCACTGCCTTCTCATGGTGTGCTCTCATGGCCTTTCCAGCGCACACACACAGAGACAGAAAGTTCTCTAGTGCCTCTTCTTACAAGGGTACTAATCCCATCAGACCAGGCTTCCACCCTCATGACCTCATCTAACCCTAATTACTTGCCAAGAGCCCCAGCTTGAAATGCTATCCCTTTGGGGGTTCGAGCTTCAACATATGAATTCAGGGGGAGGGGGTGACACAAACATTCAGTTCATAGCAGTAGTGTTGGATTATAGCCCTCATTTCTGTTATCCAGTATCTATGTCAATTTCATATATATGAATTTCATATATATATATATCTAGGATCTTGACCCTGTTTGCTATTATCTCTGCTGGGTTTTATCATGTCCCAGTAAATTACCATCACAGCCTCAGAACTGGGCCCTCTGCTTCAGCCTTGTCTATAGTTCACTGTATTTTATAAAGTGACCCAGAGTTACCTTTTCAAGTGTAGTTCTCACCATGCTTCTCCTTACCTTAAAATCCTTAAATGGCTCCTCACTACCCAAATTCCTTACTGTGGCCCTTGATAATTTGACCCCAGGTCACCTTATCATCATTTTCCACCATTTCTCCCTGACAGAACCCAGACATCCTATAAACCAGGACAAAAACAACTTACTTCCAAAGAAAACTTCCAGGAGAGACCTTCAAACAGAGCTTGACTGACAAAAGTAGATAGTGGGAAGAAATGAAAAGAGTTGGTGAAATGTCAGAAAAATTAGTAAGAGACAAATGTTAAACATCACCCAGTTCGAGGCACAGAGTAAATAGGTAATGTTCCATAAATATTTACTGAACAGAAAAATCAGTCCAAAAGAGGCAGAGAGTAAATATGAGGGCATTACTGCTAATTCTTACTATTAATGGAAAAAAATAATAACAATATTCTTTACAGATAATATGTGCTGAATACATCTTGCATTGAAATTCTCTTTCAGACTTTTAAAAAATATTTCATATGATATATTTAAAATTTCTGTGAACTCTTCCCCATCCTTCTTTCTCTTGCCTTCTCTACTACCTTAGAAAGACTGAATGGCATGATCGTTATGGTGTGGAATTTAATTTAATGACACACACTCATAGTTTTTTGGCCACCACAATGTAGAAGTAATAAAAATTGGAACAACATTTTTAAAATGCAGACTTCTCATTTAAATCCAGATTTCTGGCTTCCCTTGAAATTGAGGAGATCTGTGACTCAGAGCTGTTATTTCTGCACAGCAACATTCAGTGAGAATGGAAGGGGACTTGCAGCTGACCATATCCACTCAAGCACTTACCTCTCTCACCTCTGTAGGCATTGGAATTTGAGTCAGACCGACTTTGAGGAGTCTTGGTTCTGCCAATTACCGACAGGGTGGACCTAGGCATATTATATAAATTCTCTGTACCCCACTATCTTTCAGCCGTAAAGTTGGGATAATAATCATCTCTCAATAATAGGGTTGTTGTGTAAGCTAAGTGAAATAATTTCTGCAGAGGCTTTTAGCACAGAGTAATAACCATAAAAATTGTAGTTATTTTTAAACATGCCATTGTCCTTTTGTTCATACTAACAAAGATAGAGAGTTAAAAAATAAAAGTAACGGTATGTTGAGAGAAACAAATAGTACTTTAGTTTTTTAGGGAGTATGGTTGTGCTGTTAATAGTAAATGGAAGTTAGGAATCAAGGACAAAAAGCCTAAACCATCCTGTTAAAAAAATCTTTCCTAAGATTTCCTTCATGATGATTCACCATTCCAGTCCTGATACCTGTCTAGCCACTTCCTTGTCTCATTTGATGGTCCCACTTCCTCCATATGAGCCCTAAATATGAATATAGCACAACAGTGGTGTGCTGGAACCAGTTCATTCCAGCTCACAGTCAACAGTCAATTTTTTATGAATTTTGCAAACCAGTTGACATCACACATCTAGCTTGAAATCAACCATGATGGGTATATTTATACTGTAGAAGTCAGCAAATGCTACTAATTAGGGCTCTTTTTTTTTTTTTTTTGGAGAGTGTTATACATTTATCAGCACATCCCTGGCCCAAGCCTGACTCTGATTCTGTGAAAGCTTTCCTCTGCCTTAAGAAATGCATTCATTCTTGTAGTTTCATTTCTCACTTAAACTTGGATTTCTCCCATATCTCAAAATAACAAGGTTTGATTTGATTATTATCTGTTACGCCCTGGTTTCCATATAGACAACCCACATATGATCTCAAGTTGATCATTACTGTATTAACTCCTTAGGGCTTCTGTAACAGTGTCACAAACTAGGATGGCACAAAACAACCAAAAAAATGTATTCCCTCACGGTTCCAGAGCCTCGAAGTCTGCAGTCAGAGTGTTAGTAGAGCCATGCTACTTCCAACACCTGTAGGGGGAGCCTTCCTCGCCTCTTCCAGCATTTGGTGGGGTCAGTCAGTCCCTCGCATCCCATTGGCTTGCAGTGGCGACATGCCAGTCAGCTCCTATGTCACATGGCATTCTCTCTTCTGTGTGTCTTTGTGCCCAAACTTCCTTCTTCTTTTAAGGACACCAATCATATTGGATTAGGACACACTCAGATGCATCTTAACTTGTTCAGGGATGCAAAGACCCTACTTCCTAAAAAAATCCACAGATTTGGGGGACTTCGATATATCTTTTATGGAGGTACATTTCAACCTATGGCAATTACTGAAACCAAACTTTCGGCCAAGTAATCTCCTCTAGATTGACTCAGTTCTTTTAGGTTAGAACCCTCGGCAACATTTCTGAGATCTTCATATTGCTGGCTCTCCATTGTCCTCACCCATTTATCAGATTCGTTACAGTGTGCACATCATGTTAGTGCTTTAACTATTGCAACAGTTTCCTAAGAATCTTCACATCTACTTTAGTCTATCTTTCCTTCCAAAACAAACTTCGCAGTGGATTTTGACCACCCTGTTCAAAAATCCTTAGTGCCTTCCCATGGTGCGGAGAATAAAATTTAAATGCCGTAGCCTGTTTTTAAAAGCTCTACACAGCAAAGTTTTGATCTCTGTTTACTTAGTCATGTTTTTTCAGACTCACTCAAAGTTTCCCACCCTTCAGTAGAAAGCACTGGCCTTCCTCTGTGAAGCCTAAAAAAGGCAGCAAACCTCTGTCTTCGAATATCCATACACTTGTTTCCGATCCATGCACTTGGCTCATGTAACATACAACAATCTGATTACTTGCTCTGTATTGTTTTTCTCTTATTCTTCACATAACACTAAAGGAACTTTAAGGCAAGGACTTTGTTCCTCTCCCCAAGGATATTTCCTTGCTCTGGGTAGACATTTCATAGATGTTTATTGATTCTGATACCAAGATTGTTGTCAAAGAGGAAGTTAGTGGGAGATTAAAGGGGTGACATTAAATCAAAAAGTTAAATGACCTTGTGAGATGTCAAATTAGTTCAAAACGATAGTTTGGCTATTGATAAAATGCCATAATGTAGTAATATTTTAAAGATAAGGTTAAGTAATCAATCATAGCTAATCATTCATCATTCATTCACTAAACATTTGGTTTTCTTACTATGTGCGTGGTACTCTATTAAATAACAAGAGTTAGTATGCATTATTACCTCAATTATCTATCTACAGAGAGGAATTTTACATATACAAAGTACGCATAAATATGTGTAAAAATGTGTGTGTTTATATGTTTGTGTGTACATATTTGTGTGCGTATGTGTAGGTATGTGTTTGTGTAGAGATTGTGCACACATACACACAGAGGGAGAAGAAGAGATTCGCTACTAATTTTTCACGGAAGGAGAAGCGGATATACTTCTCTCCCTTATATAATCAATGTAGTTGCTATATAGCACTCTTTGAAATATATGCAAATAAAATTTTACGAAGACTCAAATCAGCAGTTGCACTGTTGATAGTATTGCCATTTGTCAGAGAACAGACTCATGAGATTCATATTCTATTTATTCCCCCCTCTAGGAAAAATACACAAACAGTTTATTGTACTTGAGAGAAAAATATCCCATTCAAGATGAAAATAGTCTAAATTCACAAGCAAAATGAAAGTAAAGCATGAGATTCCTTTGTAATAGGCCAAGAAAAACACTTAAAGCACAATAGTAACATATTTTAAAGGGCATAATTCAGGAGAGAACTGCAGAGAGGTTATTAAAAGTGAACAAGAAGATTGTAAAAGTGCAAATGTACTGTACAGAACGTATTCACAGAACATAAAATATACATCGCTGCAGAAACCTAACAACTGTGTGAATGTGGGGCTTAGATTGTGTGCTGTGTTAAAGAGACCTACTAGCACAACAAAGTCAAAGCCTCAAAGAGATCTTGAACATGCAAGCTTTCCAGCAACCACCGGCTCTGCTCCAGGAGAGCTAACCAACACTGGGGAACGTCAGCCCAGAAGCCAAGTTCATATGTTCTTAACTGCTGGCCAAAAGCTACAGAGGGTGACCAAAAACTCACAATTTTCTGTATTCCCTCTAGTAAAATTCTTACTTTAAACAATGCCCACATTGTGAAAGAGGCTTAATTACTTCTTTCTTTTCTTCCTTAGAGAAAAAAAAATACAAAATTTTACATATATAAATGAATCAGACATATTTAATTTTCTCATAATGTAGATGAGGAAACCAAAGTCTGGAAAAGTCAGGGGACTTGCCTAAACTCGCAGGGCTATTCATCACTGAGAAAAAGGGATGTGATGACTGAATCTACTCTGTGAAATGAGAGAGAGAAAAAAACTGAGTTACCTTTAATTTATGTGCATATATGGATATATACATATGTACAGTGAACAAAGAAGCATATGAGAAAATACATGCAAATAACATAGACTTAATATATAATTATACAATTACATAGGTGGATTATAGGCTTTATGCACTAGAAAAATATAGTGATGGTGTCCATTGTTCTGGTCTTTTCTTTTTACCACTGTAGTTCTTTCTCTCACGTATTTTTCTGTGTCCTGTGTCCATGCCTTATCATCCTACATTAAAACAATTACATTCTTAAAACTTGGATTTTGTTTTAATTGCCCACCTCCTTCTGTCCTGCCTCCAACAACGGCTCAAACTTGGAGGCATGAAGTACAGGTTCTTCCCCAACTGTGTCTCGGTAATTCAGGTGATCCCTCCCCACAGTCAGGGTTTGTGCCGATGCTCAGCTGTGCACAGCATACTTTGCAAAATGCCTCACATCTGTTTTCATCTGGACAGCCTCCTCCAGCTGATCTGTGCTTGCTGTCTCTACCCTTTCCTCTCTATTTAGTCTTGCTCTGACTTACAAGGGGAACCAGCTACCTGATTTGTGGGGCCCCCTGCAAAATGCTCCTTGTCCAAAAATTATTAAAACAAGGACAGCAGGAGCGCCTGGGTGGCTCAGTCTTCAAGCGTCTGCTTTAGGCTTGGGTCATGATCCCGGGGTCCCAGTATCGAGCCCCACATTGGACTCCCTGCTAGGCAGGGAGCCTGCTTCTCCCTCTGCCACTCATCCCACTCATGCTCACTCTCTCTCTAACTCAAATAAATAAAATCTTTAAAAAAAATCAGAAGTCATTGACTGAATGATGCTTCCCATCCGCCCTACTGCATACCTCCCCCCACCCCACCTCCCCACTCCTGGGCTGCACTGCCATCTGGGGATTGCTCTTTAGCTGTTTCCTAGGCAGTTCCACTTTGACTTCTCTGGGACCAGAACTGAGGCTGCCTGAATAATTCCATGTGCTTTTCAACTCTATTACCTTTCTTCTGATTTTTGTTGACCTTGAGATAATATCTGTGAAACTCTCTGTCACAGTCCTTGGTATAGAAGAGATACCCGGCATGACATTTTATTAAAAATACAGGCTCATAGACAGAACTTAAAGAGACCTAAACCAACCTTCTCATTTTCCAGAGGAACAGAGATGAATCACCACTAAAGTTGCTCCAGACCACAAAGGGTGATCAGTGAAGAGCCCCCCACAGGTCTCTCTCCTCCTGTCAAATGCCCACCCTCTGGGAGTTCTCTCCTTGCCTGATGTTAGGCTGGCAGTTTTCTTATCCAAATTATTAACTTACTCTGTTTAGAAGTAGGAGATATTTATTTTCTTTTCCATTATTACTTGAAATGCTATTATTTCACTTACTCAACAAATGGTAACTGAGCAAGTACTAAGCATCATGCTAAGGGATGGCATCTGTAAGTGTATGAAAAATATAAAAAGGGCTCATGATCTTCAGAAACATAATCCAGACATGAAACAGCTAAATACCCCTGGAAGGCCAGAGATAATTGCATGCCAAATATTTGTCAGAGACGATTACAGGAGTCTATTAATGGGGGACAGCCGATGAGGTAAGAATCCCTGGAAAGGACTTTATGGGATCCCAAAGAACAGGAACTACACATCAAAGTGATAGAAAAGGTGTGAGTTGCAGACTAGGAATCTGGAGATCAGAGACCAGAATTAGCATGATTTTTCCATTGAAAGTGAAGCCGTTCAGTATTTTTCTTTCATGAGGCTTAAATGTACTTTGCAAACAAATATAGTACACATTGAAATAAATTGCAAATCTTTTGCAGAAAGCAGAACTGGAAAATATTCAATAATGAAATAATTCTGTATCAAATACTTCTAAGTTCTGAGTCCTAAGAAATTGCCACCTTCCAGTCTTGACAGAAGTTAACCAAACACATCATTAACCTCCGTAAGAAGCATCCAAAACTGTGTACCAACACTTTCACAACTATATTTTCTCAAAAATTTAAAATTTGTTAGAACTGTGTGAAAATGTATAAGGAAGAGCAGGTAAGAGGAGTCCTCCTGAGAAAAGGATTCTTATTTTCACCTGTAACCCACATTTATAACAGCAGCAAACCAATTGCTGGAGCTTAACAGCATGATACATTCTCAGTTACAGTTATCCACATGCATCAGCCAATGAAGGTTTCCCTGTCAGATAGTATCTTCCAATCTAGGTTAGCTAGAAAGCGATTATAATGTGTCATCTTGTCATGGTTAAAAATAAACCCTTGGAATTCAAAACTTCATGCAGTATGTCAGATATATTTAATTGAGTTAAAGAAGCCATTCCACAGATCAAATCCCAATGGCATTATGATAACATAATAAGTAACAATATGCACAAACATAGAGGAAGTGCAGGGTAATGGAAATATATGAGGTCATAAATACTTCAAGGGAAAATAGTAACTGTAAAATAAAATGTGATTTAAGGTTCAAATGGTCTATGGGGTCTAATGAATGTTAAATAAATGTGGTCTAACCCTGAGCTTGGATCTTGCAGAAGAGTAATCCTGGCTCCATATTTATCTCCACCCATAGCCTATTTAAAATTGACATTAGATAAATTACTATCAAGCATTGAATATTTTTAAAGTAGCAATATATTGGCTATAATAAACAGCAAGTTCAACCAGGTTTGTTTTGTTTTGTTTTGTTTTTTGTTTTGTTTGTTTGTTTGTTTGTTTGTTTGCTATGTTTGGCAAATGCCTGCCATTTAAAGATTTGTTACATAAGCAATCTAATTAAATAAGATAAAATAGGGGTGCCTAGGTGGCTCAGTCACTTAAGCATCTGCCTTCTGCTCAGGTCATGATCTCAGGTTACTGGGATCCAACCCTTCATCAGGCTCCCTGCTCAATGGGGAGTCTGCTTCTCCTCCCTCAGCTCCTCCCCCTACCTTTGCTCTGTCTCTCTCTCTTTCTCTCAAATAAATAAATAAAATATTTTTAAAAGTAAATAAATAAGTAAATAAATAAGCTAAGATAGTATTACCATTAGTGTCTTTCCCCTTGGATAACAAAGTTTAATAAGGAAAAATTGAAGATAACTTAAAATAATTTTTTTAGTTTCCAAAGAATGTTTCAATTATGAATAGCTTTTTTTTTTAAGATTTTATTTATTTATTTGACACAGAGAGAGAGATCACAAGTAGGCAGAGAGGCAGTCAGAGAGGAGGAAGCAGGTTCCCTGCTCAGCAAGGATCCTGATGTGGGCCTTAATCCCAGGACCCTGAGATCATGACCTGAGCCAAAGGCAGAGGATTTAACCCACTGAGCCACCGAGGCGCCCTGAATAGCTTTTTAAAATATATTTCTTATCTTTGTTCCACAAAGCAAAATTCTAATATTACCTTGTAAATGTAATATTTTTGTGTCTAAAAGTGGAAAGCCAATGGAAATTATTGCTATACCACTTAGCAGTATTTGGTACTCTTATTAATCATCAATCATGATTTTTTTAGTATGCATGAAACCTCTCTTCACCTAAACTGTGCATCTTTGAAGAGCAGTTACTGGAAGACCTTCAGTGAGTCATGGTTCTAAAATGGAAAATCATCTAATTTTTTCAGTCTTGCTTTCTTCGTCATAAAATGGAGTTCAACATCTCTGTTACAGGATTGTTATAAGAGATACAAGATACATTATATGAGAATATGATTTGCAACTTGTAATGTTTTCCACACATTAGTGATTAGTGTATTTTTTTATTTATGTTTAATAGATTATTTTCCCCAGTAATTCCCAGGCAACTCAAAGCTACGCTTATTACACCAGTTCATCTATCAGTTTATCTTATACATTCTCTATATTTTTATTTTTATGTGATATTTATGACTATCGAAAACAATTATTGAAAAATTTATAAAGATTTATCATCACCTTTCCAGATTTTGATTCTTGAGGCAAAGGCAGCCAAGGTTAGCATCAGCAAAAATTAATCACAAGCAGTTTAGAGACTTTTCTTCCCTGTGTGTGTGTCTTTGTGCACAGCATCCTTCACAAATAGCTAGGAAGTCACTTACAGTGGTGGCTTATGGAGCATTGTGGCCAGTGGCCCTTCCATACTGTGATCATGAAGGGACACTACTGGTCATATTTGGGGCCAGCTCAGGGCTACATATTCTGTTGTCATCATATCAGGAGTCCGGGGGTTGTAGGAGGAGGTAGAAGGCTTATAACTTAGTTGACCATGTTGAGAGCATGAAAAGAAATGAAGAGGCACCATATGCATCTTAAAGATGGGTTTGGCTTATGGTATCTTCAACCAGGTCATAAATGGAATCATAGGATGAGCGCCACAAGTAACCTGATGCCCAGTGCAGCAAGAAAACAAAATACTTCATGATTCAAAAAAAAAAAAAAAAAAGCCTGGTGTGGTCCTGCTGCCTGTATACCAGACGGTTAGGTCTCCTAAAGAGGCCCTAATGATGTCTGAGTATCTTTCTCTCAATCAACATGTTCTGGCAGGAAAGGTGGGCAGGAGATAGACCTCCCCGGGCAGCCAAGAAAGCCCAAGGGAGATATAAGTGCTCTGTAGTCTTGGCAGTGCCCCTCCAGCTTTGTTTTATCTGAGACAAAGGGGCTTAGAGAAGCACTTCGTGATCTGTATTTCCATTTGTGCACAAAGTCAACTACATTTCCTCTAGTCTCTCCTCAAAGGTTCCCATCCAAAAATAACCAAATGTTGGCTACCCCTCTTTTTTCATTTCCATCATTTTATCAGTATGACTGAAAAGTACAGTTTAAGTATTACAGTAACTAGAGAAGGGAGAATAATGGTAAGGAATCAACATTGAAGACATGGTTAATCCATAACCTATATAACGTACACCCAGAGAGTTTATGTATGTAAGAATTTATGTATGCAAATATTCAAGAAATATTTGCTGAGTGGCCTCCTAAATACCAATTACTGTTTGAGGCCTAGGGAATACATTAGAGAGCAAGACAAGTAAGGATCCTACCTTCATGGAACTCACCTTTTAATGAAGGGAGACAGAAAATACACATATATGTAACATAATGTCTGGCAGTGACAGGTGCTAGAAATAAAAATAGAGCAACATGCAGAAACAGGAGAAAAAAAAGGGGGAAGGGGCTATTTAGACCTGGAAGGGCAGGGAAGAAATCTCTGATGACCTTTGAGCAAGGGGCTGAATGGTGTGATGAAGTGAACCACGTTAATGCCTATGGAAGGAAAATTCCAAGCCAAGAGGAGAGTAAGAGGAAGTCCAAAGTTGGCAATGAGTTTGACATTCTCAAGAAACTGTAAGACACCCAGTGCCTGTGAAGAGGAATGAGTGACAAGCAGCATAGTAGATCAATTGGGAGAAGAAGCCAGATCAAGCAGAACAGTGAAGGCTGTGATAAAAACTCTGAATGTGATCTAATTATATAATGGCAAGATTTTTGTAAAGGCTTTGAACCACAGTGCAAAGAATTGATGGTGGGAAGTCAAGTGTGGAATTCCATAGAGATACCAGTTTAGATGCAATGAAAATAATTTAGCTGAGAAAAGATGGAGTTTTCGACAAGGTTTTGTCTAGGAGGTAGCAAAAAATGTTTTGATGCTGATTCTATTTGGGGATTCACACGCCTTAAAAATGCACGGGAGAAGGAGAGGAATGAATAACTTCTAAATGGACAACATTTGAATAGTGATGCTATTTACTGAGATGGGAAAGATGTGAAGTACTAGAGTCAAAAGAAGAAAAGCATCGAAAGAAGAAAATCATAATTCAAATAATTTTCTAGGATCAGCAGCTCAGGGTCTTTAAGTTTTAGAGATGAACACTAAAAATAATACCAGTGTGAATCACAAATACTATGCTACACAGTCTCTGATGAATCCACTATCAAAATATGAGACCCCTCAGAAATGCAATGTGTGCTTATCTCTACTAGAAACACTAATTCAGGTGAGAATAGAAAATGAGGAGCTGAACTTCCACTGAACCTCAGGGCAAAAGCAGCTAAAGATGGCTATTGTTATTATTTATCGTGATTATGATTCTGTATTGTACCCTCATGTTGCAATTTGCGAAGGCAAACTGCTTTATAATTGATTTTACTAATCCGTCACAGCCTACTCTGTTTATATGCCTTTTGATCTTTTTACTGTCCTAATTCACATGTTTTGACATGTAAACCACTTTGCTCCTCCTTAAGATACAAATCATAAAAACAAATATGATATAATGAGCAAGTTGAGTCAGCTAATTGGTAAATGGTGTAAGTTGAACTTTCTCAGTGAAGGGTAGAAGCTTAAGGAGATTCATAGATTTGTCTTGTGTCATGAGCAAGCCAATGAGAGTACAGTGCTCAGATTCCAACGGGGTCAATGTCAAAGCAGGGATATTGCCCTCATCAACTCCTCCCTTCTCATACCTCCATCCATAGCTACCCTATAATATGCAGCAAACAGCACCTTTGCTGGATCATATGTGCCTCACTCTTCATTTTTCATTTCAGTAGATTGCCTTAACCTGACCCCTTCTACCACAAACACACTGCGTCCTCAGGAAACGTTCCCTCCCTTAGCAAGCTCCTGCTGCAGATCCCCAGCGAGTGCCTTTCCATCCCTCCATCACACCCTCACCCAGGACACCATCCCTGACCTGGGTCTGCATGCCTGATGGATTCCTGGAAGGCGGTCAGATTTTAAAAGCCCGGGGCTATTACTTTAAAAAAGTGGAGAGTTTATAACATAGCATGATCAAAACATTAAAATTATAATTAATTCAAAAATTAATTCCTTCAGAGTTCAGAAGTGTTAGACTGAGCCCCCAGGAGTGGAGATCTTGTCAGTCTTGTTCACTGCTTCATGCTCGGCATCTGGCATTATGCCCAGCTCGTTGTAGGCCATGGATAAACAGAGGCTGTGGCATCGAAGAGGCAGGGCATACTGGTGGAAAGTACAGACTCTGATGTGAGATCGCCTGGGAAAAACCATAGCTCTGCCCCTTGCGAGCCCTGTGATCTCAGCAAGTTACCTAACCTAACTCCATGTCCCAGTCTGTGAAAACAGGTGGTACCTGCCTCGGAAGAGTGCTGTGAGGTTCAGTAAACTACCACACAAATAAAACTTGGGATGTCATTGGTCTTGACGTGTTTTAGATATTGATGATGAATTATCTAAGAATTTAGAATGTTTTGTGCGTGACGAGTTAAAATCCGTGCCTCTGCATTTATTCCACCATTGAAAATAGCTCATGTGCAAAGATAGAGGCAGGCAGTTGCTTCTGCTCTCTTTCCTGTTTCTCTCCATCTGTGAATTCCATGACCCTCAGAGGCACTGTTGAAATTAAAGAAGTGAGAGGTGTTATTGGTAAGTTCACAGCTCCCCAACCCTGAAAGAAGTGGATGCCATCTGTTATCCTTATGGTCCCCTCTTCAGTTCAAGCTTCAAGTTCCAGACATTCAAGTTTGCCAGAGGAGATCAGAATCAGGAGACTCATGAAACCATGGACATAGACCACAACCAGAAGAGTTTTCTGTAGAAACATTGGTAATTGATTCATTTTAAAAATATTAATGGGATGCCTGGGTGGCTTAGTCAGTTAAGTGTCCAACTCTGATTTCATCTCAGGTCATGATCTCAGGGGTTGTGACAATGAGCCTTGTGTAGTTCTCTGTGCTGGGCATGGAGCCTGCTTGAGATTCTCCCTGACCCTCCTTTCTCTCTCTCTCAAAAAAATAATGAAAATAAAAATTTTAATAATGACAAATTTATTAATTTCTAATGAAAAGCAAACTACTCAGCACACAAGATCATTGTGATGGGTTGGTTTTATTAGAAAAATTATTAGATAAAACCAGGGTGCCTGGGTGGCTCAGTTGGTTGAGTGTCTGCCTTCGGCTCAAGTCATGGTGTCAGGGTCCTGGGTTCAAGCCCCACATCATGCTCTCTGCTCAGCAGAGAGTCTGCTTCTCTCTCTGCCACTCCATCTGCCCTGCTCTCTTTCTCTGTCAAATAAATAAATAAAATCTTTTTTTAAAAAAAGAAAAATTATTAGAAAAAATCTACATTAAAAAGCAATTATAGCAAGAAAACATTTTCTTTTTTTCTGTTCTGTTTTCTTTGGGGATGAGTTTGGAAACAGAGTGCAAGAGTTACTTTGATTAAAAGCTGATGGAATTAAAACAGAGTAGCCTGATACATCCCTTGTTACCATAAGGATGAACCGGAATAATACTGATGGTTCTACTGCCCAAATATTCCCCTGGCTTATGTACTTACGTACTGGAGAATGCAAACAAATCCTTACTCTCTAGCCTTTTATTTTTATTTATTCGGTTTTTGTTTGTTTTGTTTTTAAAGATTTTATTTATTTATTTGAGAGGGAGAGGGAAAGAGAGAGAGAGAACATGCACAAGCTAGGTGGGGAGCAACAGAAGGGGAGGGAGAAGCGGACTCCCACTGAGCAGGGAGTTCAGTGAGGGGCTGGATCCCAGGATCCCAGGATCCTGACCTTAGCAGAAGGCGGAGCTTAACCCACGAAGCCACCCAGGCGCCTCTATTTTTATTTATTTCTTGGAAAGAAGGGGTAGATGTAGATTACACAAAGACCACCTGAGTCACTTATGACAATGATTATGTATAATTTTTTCTGGCTACTCATATTGTCATAATGCCGCCTTCATATTTCAGCTCAGTGATTTTCATTGAATTTGTTAATTCTTAAATTTTTTTCTGCTACTCTGTTAAAACAAAATTAGTTGATCTGCACTCATTTTTTTTTTTCTGTTTTCTCTTAAGCTTTGGGAGTGGGGAAAGGCCTTATTTTACCCCCATGGAGTGGCCATCGGGCATTTTCAGAAATAATTTTGTAATTTTGAAGTTAATTCCCAACCACTTTAAAAACAAGTAGCATTACATCTATCCTATTTTGTGCCTTTGGGGTCACATAGGGGTCCCATCAAGTGATTAAGTGATGGTATAAAACCTTTCTACTAGGTTAACAATAGCCATGATGTGCAATACACAAATTTTAGCAGAGATGTTTTCCAACACATCTTTCTATCACCACTTTCTTGTTAGCACTAAAGAGATAGATGCTGTCCATTGAGAAGCATAAAACTGTAATGTTTTCCAAGAAAAGTCCTTAAGATGGTAAAGTTCAAACAGGGGAGATGTCATCCTTGGCTACATGTTAACTCTATTTTCCAGTAAAGGGCAAATGTCTCATACAATTAACAAAGATTCCATCAGGCTACAAAATGCCTGGCTTGAATGCCAACAACTTTCACATTGCCGGGAGATCTTTGGATTCTCTTCTGATTTTTTTCCCATTTAAATTTTTCCAGTTGCCCTAACACTATAGTAGAGAAGATAAATTAGTCTAATGCAGGATACTGTAAAATGTTCAATTACTGCAAAAGATATGGCCAGTTCCCAAAGGAAGGAATTTAATCGAAACTGGATCAAAATGGGAAAGTGAATGACAGAATATGTAAATATTCTCACATACTTAAAGATGATTTTACAAAAAGGCTTAAAAAATGAATATATCACAGTGGATGTACAAACACTTAGAGGCATTCAATTTGTCCATTACCTCGTGGGACTTTAACATTTGATATGACAGAATTTCTAGACTTAAATTTAAAGAAGAATCTAATATTTAAGGGTATTTCTTATTAGAGGAAATTTTATGGGTATCAGAATTTTCCTAAATTTTCCTTATATTTTGAAATATGAATCTTTAATAATTTTTAAATTATCTTTATTTTTCACAACTATTATTATTATAGAATAAAAACATAATATTATAAATGTTCAATTGTGTTACATGTCTTTTCTGTTAGATATTATTTTAAAGATTTTACTTATTGATTTATTTATTTGAGAGAAAGAAAATGTGTGTGTGTGAACAGGGAAAGGGGCAAAGGGAGAGGGAGAGCGAGAATCCCAAGCAGACTCCCCACTGAGTTCAAATCCAGGACTCCAAGATCATGACCCAAGCCAAAATCAGGATTCAGACACTCAACTGACTGAGCCACCCAGGCGCCCCCTTTTAAATATTATTTGAAAAACTATTTACTGATATCTATGACTGGATATCAACCTTAGAACAATCAGAGATATTGAAATAGAAAACCATTCATGTCTCCAAAAAGGATAAGAATAGTACTGTTACTTCTCAATTTTATTTCTGTATATTCTTTATCTAGACATGGATATGTTCCAAAGATCATTCAAGTCATTAGAGCACAAGTCCATGCAACCATTCTTTTTCTTTAAAAATACCTGGTTATCAAAATAACAATAGTAATAAGTGTTATTAAGTTGTTCATTATTCATGAGACATTCTGTGGCATACATGGAAAAGAAATGTTAAGTGTTATTGACTGAGCGCAAATCACAAGGTTGAACTATATGGAGAGATTTTTGGTTTCAGGTATCATAAAGAATCAAAATGAAAAGTAAAAGATATAGAATATTGATTTGCTAATTACTTCTTGTCAGAATGGATTACTGCTTGAATTGTGAAACTCTCATTAACTATCTAACAATTTGGGTATAAGCCCTACTTTTTAGATCTCAGCTGTTCAGAAAAGCGGTGTGCTGTAATAAGAAAGAACTAGGTTTTGGTATGGCACACTTGCATGTCTCCTACAGCTGCGTGTCCTCAGACAAGTTACTTAACCCATGTGATAGTCCATGGAAGGAGCTAAAATTCAAAATGATGACCCTGAATCATTAAACTTAATAATTACTTAATGTTCTAATACTCTTTACAAAGGTAGGAGGAAAGAGAATTAATTTTTTTAAAAGATCTATTTATTTTAGAGAGAGAGCAGAAGGGTGGAGGTGCAAGGGAAGAGAGAGAATCTGAAGCAGACTCCATGCTGAGCACAGAGCCCAACAGGGGTCTCGATCTCCCAACCCTGAGATCATGACCTGAGCCAAAACCACTGAACTTAACCCACTGAGCCACCCAGGAACCCCCAAGAATTGATGTTTTTAATAGGTAAAGATCATTTATAAATTCTAAGAAAGAATGGTATGATCAAAAACAGGAAAAATGGACAAGGTGGTGGAAAGACTAGTTTAAAAACAAGTACAAGGGGGCGCCTGGGTGGCTCAGTGGGTTAAAGCCTCTGCTTTCGGCTCAGGTCATGATCTCAGCGTCCTGGGATCGAGGCCTGCATTGGGCTCTCTGCTCAGCAGGGAGCCTGCTTCTCTCCCTGTCTCTCTGCCTGCCTCTCTGCCTACTTGTAATCTCTCTCTCTGTGTCAAATAAATAAATAAAATCTTAAAAAAATAATAAAAATAAAAAAAAATAAAAACAAGTACAAGGAACTAAAAGTTGTCTTTTTCTCCAATGATCAAAGATATTTATACTTATGGGAACATGCTGACAAGGAGTATTATTTAATTACTATGAAGATAACCTAGAGAATTTTTTAATGACAGTGAAAAAACTTGACATGATAATATTGAATGAAAGAAAAGGACATCAAGCTATCTATGCAATAAGATCCCAATTTTAAATATATGTGTCTAAATACAATAAGAAATTATTAGGAATATTTATCTCTGAATTTTGGAATTACACAGGTTTTAATTTATTTTTATATCATTTTTATGTCCCAAGTTTTCTACAATGAGTATTTATTACTTTTACAATCACGCACAAAAAATGTTCAAGACCAAGATATAGGAAAACTTCCAGACTTGGCTCTATCATTAATAAGCTAAGTGACCTAGGGAAGTCAATTAATCTCATTGAGTCTCAGCTTTCTTATCCATAAAATGAGAGAATTGAACTAGATCATCTCCTAAAGCTATTTTCATTTCTGTAATTCCATGAATCTATAATATAGTCCTAACCATGTGATAGCCAAAGAAAACAAAGACTAATTAAAGTATTAGTAGCAACAAAGTTACCATGTCAGCACTAAGCCTACTAGGCATTTTTAGCAAACCACACCTCACTGGCCACTTCCCTATGGCATAACACCTTATATCTACTATAAAATTAAATTTCCAAAACAATTTCGAAGATAAAATTTGAAATTTTCTTAGTAATCGCCCTGTAAGATACACAGGACAAAGACACCTGAGGCAAAAATAGACTGCATAAGGTCAGAGGTGAGGGCATACACGTCCCCTGATCCCCAACCCCCACCAGGCTTTTCTCATTATGTGATACTTGCCTGGATCGCCCTTGTCCCTTCTTAGAATCCCACCAGGTTATGTGCTGCATTTTCATGTGCCATTTTCATAGCTAGTTAATCAGAAAACACTGTTTCTCTATGATTTGGGGGATTCTTCCAGTAATGGCTTTGCAGCCATAATTAAGAAATATGTTAAGCCTTCTGTCAATTAACTTAACTGATGTGAAAACCTGACTGGTCCAGGGAGCGATGGATTTCCCCAGCTGCCCCTTATCAGAGTAGAGCTTAGCATGAAGGAGAGAAGCTCTGCTGAACCCAGAGCTATAAAGGGCCAGGAAAACTGGCATGAGCTCCTCATGCAGGGGGCGAAGAGGAAAATGTGTTCCGCTAGTGTGTGGGGATTGCTTAAGCAGGAATTATTTTAAAATCTTTCATTGATGGGATGAACAGTTGCATAAATTTTTGCTACATCAAATTTTCTCCAAAGAACTGGGCCAACAGGAGAAGTGGAGGAGGGGTTCTAAAGGCAGACAGAGAAGGATCAGTGCTTCTGCAAAATATTCCAGAATGTGACCCATGAAAATATAAAAAACTCAGGCGGAAGCAACAGCTCATACAAGACACCCCGACCTCTCTTCTTTCCTTCTATTGTTCCCCACTCCAAGCCGTAAACCTCTTTTCAATGCTTGACCAGTACTTCCCAAGCTCTCTGTGGGCTTTTCATTTCCCAATCCGTTGCAATGGGTATTTTTGTAAAGTGTCGGAAAAATTACCACAAAAATTATATTTAAAACACATAAAAATAAGCCCAGTTTTATTATTAGATTCAACAGACATAAAATCACTCTGTCAATTGGCTATAAAATTTCTTAACATTTAATTCTGTACATTATCATCACAGACCAATTATACACAAATTCCCTGACAGAAGCTTTTGAATAGCAATTACCCTGCAAAAACTTATCTTGGCTTTTCCCACACTGCAGCTGTTTGTTTAGACTTCTACCTGCCCAGATTAGACTGGGAGTTCCACAAAGGGGTGATCAATACCTAACACTCAGAGATGCTCAGCAAATATTTATTGAATGAATGAATGAAGCACAAAGGAACATAAGCATTTCTGTCATTACATCTATGGGAACCCTTCTAACACCTCGAGTAAGTCCCATGCTCTCCTCACTTCCTGTAAGAGATTCCCAAATAGGGGTGCCTGGGTGGCTCAGTCGGTTAATAGTCTACCTTCAGCTCGGGTCATGATCTTAGAGTCCTGGGATTGAGCCCCACACCAAGCCCTGAATCCTGCTCCCTACTCCATGGGGAGCCTGCTTCTCCCTCTGCCTGCTGCTCCCCTTGCTTGTACTTTCTCTCTCTCTCTCTCTCTCTCTCTCTCTCTCTCTCTCTCTGTGAAATAAATAAATAAAATCTTTAAAAGAGAGAGAGAGAGAGATTCCCAAATAAAGTATTGACTTGGCCTCTTGCTTAGTTCCTGCTGTTCGAAGATCATAAGAACATTGGGATCCTATACCTTTATTTTTTATTTTCTCTATTTTCCTCATTTGATTTCCTGCACCTCTGCAAAAATATTTATTAGCTCTTTTCTTGGAGACATTTGCTGCTTTTTTCAGCATTGACATTAAGTATACTAGTGTATTTGTTTTCTATTAATACTATAACACAATGTCATAAACTTAATGCTTCAAAGCAACAAAAATGTATTAGCTCACAACTTCCGTAGGTCAGAAGTCCAGTATGGTCTCCCTGAACTGAAAGCACAGTTGTCATCAAGTCTGCAGTCTTTGAGAGTCTAGAAGAGAATTTGTTTTTGCTCATTCAGGTTGTGGGAAGAGTTCGGTTTTTTGAGGTTGTATGACTGAGGTCCCCATTTCCTTCCTGTTAGCTAATGGCTGTTCCCAGCTCCTCAAGGATACCAGTTCCCTCGGCTTGTGGCCTCCTTCCTCCATCTTCAAACCCAGCAATGGTGGGTACAGTCCTCAGGCTGCACTTCTCTGACTCTCATGGGGAAAATGTTCTCCATTTTTAAGGGATCATGTGATTAAGCTGGGCCCACTTGGATAATGCAGGATGCTTTCCCCATTTCAGGATCTGCAACCTTAATTATATCTGCAAAGTTGTTTCAGGCATGTAATGTAACATGCTCACAGGTTGCAGAGACTAGGAAGTAGCACATCTGGGGACCTCTACCTAACACAAATATAAATCCATGAAATTATGCTGGGGAAAAAAGAAAATTAAAAATATATGTTATTAACATTATGTCATTGGATAAGGTCCCAGTCTTCTATGAGGACTCCTGATAAGGTTCTCAGGGGCTTTCTGGTGGTGTCTGTGCTGTGTTTGTACACCTGGTCTATTGGGTTGTTCTCCAAATGTTCTCCCAGCTCCAGGGACTGCCAGAGACCCACCATAGCTAACTCATACCATTTTAGCCCTCTGCCTAAAATTATTTTTTTAATCCAAATTCCATACTATAAAATTCAATTTGCATTGCCTGGCAAATCTGATTCTTCATAATATGAGCTCACCCTACTCTATAGCCTCATTTCTCACGACTTCCTACTCCTTGCTTATACCATACCAAAATACTTGCAAAATCCTTGTCATTTTATGCTTCTCTTTGCACATGTTTTTCTTTCTGCTTGGACGAAACTTCCTCTGCCCTTCCCTCTGGGGACACGAGGAATAATCAAAATAGAGTAAGCTTGGAAATGACCCTAATTTGAATTTTAACTAGTCACTCTGCCACTTACTAGACCTGAAGCTGCCAAAAGCCTCCTTGGCCTGGTGAGTAAATAAGATTATTAAAACTGACTTTGCAGGGATGTTTTGAGGATTTGAAATAATATACATAAATGCATATAACACAGTGTCTCTTATATAATCGCTTTTAACTTCATGTTAGTTATTAATTTGCCCTTAGAGAACCTCATTTTTGCTTTAGGCTTCAGCTCACTCATCTTTTCTGTCATGTTGTCCCTGACTCCTCAGGTACAGGTAATCTTCAGCCTTGGTTCCTTCATAACCATGTGTATTTAGAACATTCACATTTTAAGGGTAATTTCTACACCTATCTTTGCCCTCTAGGATATTATAAACTTCTTGAGTGCAAGAATATCTTATTTATTATTTTATCCATAGCACCTAACAAAAGGTACAATTAGTCATTTGATAAGAGTTTTGGATGAGGGATGGCTGAGTGACTCAGTTGGTTAAGCGTCTGCCTTTGGCTCAGGTCATGATCCCAGTTTCCTGGGATCCAGTCCCACGTCAGGTTCCCTGCTCAGCCAGGAGCCTGCTTCTCCCTCTGCCTACCACTCCCCCCTGCTTGTGCTCGCTCTCTCTCTCTCTGAAGAATGAATCAGTAAAATCTTTAAAAGAAAAAGTTTTGAATGAATGGAAAAATGGATGGATGGATGAATGGGTATAGACCCTAGCACAGTAACTAAGTATATACTACACATTAATAAACACAAGCTAAATTTAATTCAAATATACTTATTTTATAGGCAAATTATTCTGACTGTTTTAGTTTATCCTTTTATCTTGTTAGTTGTTTTGCGTGCTGAATGGGTAATGTCTGTGTGTTTACATTTTTATCCCTGTAACCATCGTAAATTTCTAAAAGGCTCTTCCATTTCTTTGTTACCTTCATTAAAGCAAAGTTCTATGTTCTATACACAGTAAGTGTTCAGTACAGTTTGACAAACTAATCAAAAAATACTATGAATTTATGTGTATATTTATTCATATTTATATATACTATGAATATATATATTTATATTCGGGTTTCTAGATAGATAGACAAGAGCTGATTCTCAGAAAGCCAACTGCATACACAGGAAACTTCGAACAGCTGACCTAAACACAATAAGAAATATTTGGAGACTTGGGAGCATGAAGACCACCTGTGTTTGCTAATCGGCCTTATCCAAAAGAACAGTAAGCTTTCTAGTATCTTTATGACAGGAGATAATTTTACGGCTTGACAGAAGTTGCCTATCTTCTCACAGAAATTAGGAGATTGAGTGCTGTCTTCCTTGATGATTATATTTCAATGGGATGGCTTCCAGGACCTTGAGAAAAGCATTCCTGGGTTTTCAAACTGATGAAAAGCTTTTTAAAAATGTATATCCCAAAGGGGCAGAGAAAGGATTTACAATACAAGTTTTCTGAAGTAAGTGCTCTAAGAAAAGAGAGGTCAGAGTCTGGAAAAAGTGTATCTAAAGTTTAGTCATGCCAAAGGGAATATTGAGGCTCTCTTGGCAGTTGGAACCTAAATGTGTATTTCTGGATCAGAAGGGATGAGTTAGAAAGGTCCCTTGAAAAGATAGGCATGATATGATAAGCTCAAGATATGCATGAATGCATAAATTCCTCAATGGAATCTATCCATCATGGTGCACCTCAGCATGTCTATTGATAAGCAAATTAAGCCTAGCAATCCCTTAGCTGAGGTAGTTTAAATATGAGCCCAAATCTTTAGGTGTAAAGGAATACTTGGGTTAAAAAATAGAGTTTTTAGTCTGGCTTCATATAAACATATATATATATAGAAGGGTCAATTTTTCAGAAAACTTTATTGCTTCAGAACATGTTGTATAGCTTTGCTTTTCAACTCCCATTTTTCAGTGAAAAGGTTGTAGAGATCAGAACCCCACTGACTACATGGTCTGTGTCCTCACCTCCTTCCCATTCTTCTCATTACAAAACTGGGTGGGGGAAAAACTCAGATATTGCTCTTGGGAGAGAGCATGGTGACTAACCTCAAGCATCTTCCAGAAGAACTTTTAAATTCTCCTATTTCAGGCATTTTTTTCCCCTTTGGCTCTTTACATTTATTCAAAGCCTCTTGATTCTGCAGTTCCCTAAAACATACTCCAGGCATTAAGTAAACAGTGGGAAGAAATGGGGGGAAAGTCATTTGTTTCTCTTCTTCCAGGAGTATCTTTTTAAAGTTTCCTTCAGTTTTCTTGTATTTGTTTCTCCATTCTTGCTCCCAGCTGCTCCTTGTTCTTATCCTCCACTCTGAACATGATCAAACTTTGTGGTTATCAAAGTGATATATTGAAACATGTGTGAAAGCATGTGCATATGTTTGAGAAGCGTCAACAGTCACCAATGGATTCTGTAGGGAAACAATCTCACAATTATCTGACTACTACTTAATAGACTCCTCAGCAGAGCCTGCCTAGAGTTCGGTGAGGTCAGCAGAGCTCGCACACACCTTCCTGTGCTCCTGATGCAGCAATGTGTTAAACAAAAAATATATATCTAGGGCGACTGAGTGGCTCAGTGGGTTAAAGCCCCTGCCTTCAGCTCAGGTCATGATCTCAGGGTCCTGGGATCGAGCCCCGCATCAGGCTGCCTGCTCTCTCTCTCTGTCAAACAAATAAATAAATATTTTTAAAAATATATATACATATATATGAGCATGTATTCTATAAAGGTAAAAATAAATTCTGCTTATGAAATAAATAAATTATACTTATGAAATTATACTTAGGAAATGAATTCTGACATATATGCTAAAAATATTTCAAGTATCTCATAGATTGTACATCAACAAAATAAATAAGAAAATATCCAACTTTTGGATACTCTTCCCTCTCTATCTCATCCTTTTGGCTCTTAATGCCCATATTCAGGCATAATTTTTGAATAATTTTTAGCCAGTTTTCACTGAAGAGGTCAGATGAGGTCAGGATCTTTACAGTAAGTCACACTCTTCTCAGTGTGAAATTCTGTTGTACTTGTCATTTCTCAGTTAATTAAGCTGAATATCTCCTTAGAGATCTTTCTTATATGAAATTGGAAACTGGCTCCATGTTCATGATTGTACCAAAATGGGCTTTAAAATGTAAAAAGTCTCTAATCCTCTTTTAGAAGGGCAAGTGTTTTATGTCACCTTGTCTGTAGAGCAAAATCTCTTTCTGAATGAAGGATACAGCTTTGCTAAACCTCATACTCTGATTATAAATCAACCAGTGCAATAATGGTACTGCAGACACAACCTCCTAAGATAATCTCTTTAGCACAAAATTGTATTCAGCAAGATGAAAATCCTAACAAGAATGTGATTTCTGTCAGCTTAGCTTTTCATGCATGCCATTTACACTATGATTTTTTTTTCCCCAAACTCCTGTTACCAGCTCAGTGCAGGGGGTGGGGGGAACACAGCTCACTAGACTATCAGGGTTCATATGCATGGACCACAAAGGATACAAAGCATGTAAGGATTTATATCAAATCAAGATTCCTAGAGATTAGGGACACCTGGGTGGCTCAGTGGGTTAAAGCCTCTGCCTTCGGCTCAGGTCATGATCTCAGGGTCCTGGTATCGAGCCCCACATCGGGCTCTCTGCTCAGCCGGGAGCCTGCTTCCTCCTCTCTCTCTCCGCCTGCCTCTCTGCCTACTTGTAATCTCTCCCTCTCTGTCAAATAAATAAATAAAATCTTAGAAAAAAAAGATTCCTAGAGATTAGAAGGCATTCAAAGAAAGGAAATAAACGTGATTAGAAGGCCTTGGTTGGCTCATGAACACAGAGTAAAGGAACAAGGTACACAGCCAGACTGCATCCTACCAGCAAGGAATGAGGAATCTCTGAAGAGTGCAACTTCAGAGGAGAAGCTGAAATTGTTTATTGTTGCCCTGGGGAGGTGTAATTGGGGTTAATGGGATGAAGTTAAGCAAAGAAAAATTCAGGATGTATATCAGGAAACACTTCTTAATAATGAGGTCTTTTATAATACTGTCCCAGTGGAAGTATTAGAAGCCCTTTTGTTGGAGTCATTCAGACTTCAAGTAGGAAAATATATGGAAAAATAGGCTGTAAAAGACAGTCTCATACCAGTCCTCCAGGGATGAATTACATAGCACAATCAGATCTCTCTCAGCTCTAATTTCCATGACTCTTTCAGTAAGTTCCTCAAAGGCTCAATTTCCAAAATGCTTGTTCAATTGCTTCTACGATGCACCTGCATCAGTAACAGGTTCCAATTAACAGAGCTTGCAACGTGCACTGCAACAATTGGGAGCTTTGCCTGAGAACTTGGAACCCTGAAGTCATTTGGGATGACCTCAGTCAGTATGTATGGTTGTAAAAGTAGTTAATACAAAGCTCAGTATAATAAACAAAGTTCCAAAGAATGCTACCAGTAAACTGATCCAATTGCTACACTGAATTCCTTGTCTCATTTGATTTCTTATCACATTCTTTAATTCATTATATTAGAATTTATTCAGAATCTCTTCAATGCCGGTCACTGAGTAAATGCTAGGGACAAAAACATGAAAATATTAAACAAAGTGTGATTTTCCATCTTCTTTGAAATGTATTCTAGCTAAAGATGGTGGCTTTTCTGCCATTTCATGTGCTGGTACCTAAGCCAGTGTCGGTCTGGCACATATATATTTAATTAATTAATATCCACACTTTAGACTAACACTTGAACATAAGCTCATTCTGTGCTTTTCCTCCAATGGACTCATTACAAAAGATATACTTTTAAATTAAATAAATAAATAGGTGAACAAGCAAGACAAGTGATGGTTTAAGTATGTTACCCAAGATCCTCCACCTTGTTTTATTCCAGAGTTTCTGGATAGAAGATCCTAAAAGCAAGGGCTGGTTGCCTAAGGCCCCTTCCTCATTCTTAAGTGGGAGTGGGAGTAAAGCAGGAGTTTGGGGAAATGTTCCTCCCTCTGCCTTCAATACTGGGCTTTTTAAAGACACTGGAGTAAACCCATTTGTGTTTTCTTTGGAGAAAGGGGAAAGATTATCATTTAGGACTTACCCTACTCTCCCACTGCCGTCAGATTCTGCAAATGCCCAAAGTCAAGAGGGCTAGCCTATATACCAGTGGATACCCAAAGAAAATTTAAGTGGGGAAAGGCAGCTTACAGTATAGAAAATCAAGAAGTAGAATGATGGAATTCACTATGTATTAGAACCATGGCCCTGACTAAACCAGGAGCTCTGGTAATTGCTCAGACTATGAAAGCCTTCACTTCCTGTTCTTTTTTTTTTTTTTAAGATTTTATTTATTTATTTGACAGACAGAGAGAGAGATCACAAGTAGGCAGAGAGGTAGGCAGAGAGAGGAGGAGGAAGCAGGCTCTCTGCGGAGCAGAGAGCCCGAAGCAGGCCTCGATCCCATGACCCTGAAATCATGACCTGAGCCGAAGGCAGAGGCTTTAACCCACTGAGCCACCCAGGCGCCCTCCTGTTCTTTTCTTATGTTTGGCCCCACTCACGCCATTGGTCTTCTTTTGTGTTTTATGTTATAGAAGCATCTTTTTAAAAATTTATTTCTTTGGTCTTTGATTCATTGAAAAACATGTTTAAATGTTTTTAAAATATTTGCTTTCCCTTTTGCTATTTAATATGCCTCTCGTTGTTTTCAATCTTTTCCTACATATGTTGAAAAATAGATTATTCACTTCATTTTTGTATTTTCTACTTTACATCTATATTTTGAATAAAATCAGTATGAAGAAAATTTTAGTGGTATTGTTAGAACTCTGTTTATTCATTTTTAGTCTTTTTTCTATTCTTTCTGACCTCCCGCTTTCTATTGGCAAAGAAAAACTCTGCCGCTAATAAATTGGAATTTTAAGTTGGAGGTAATTTCATCTTTTACTCGCTTTAAAATCTGTATTGGAAATATCATTTATTTGGTCTCTGATGTGATATCCCTTTCATCTTCCACATTTTTTTTTTTTTTTGCTGCATCTCCTCTTGTTAAACAGTATAGATTTCTTTGGTCATTTGGAGACCTGATTTGCTTTACCATTATTTTACTCTGCACACCTCAACGTTTCCGTCACTATTATATATTGGTTCATGTGGTTGAACCAGTATGAACTGGGAATCCCTGTTCTCATCTTTTCCCCCAAATTTCCAAGATGCATGTGTCTTGTGAAGGATTCACTAGATACCTTTTACATTTTATTTAACTAAACATGTTCAGAAATCAAACTAGATACATCTACTCATAAAATTGTAGTTCTTCTGAGACAAGAGTAAGCATGACTGTGATAGGATGTTTCATCTAAGTTTAGACCAACACATACATTGATGCATGTCTACAGAATTAAAACAGGCTTCTCTAGGATACATGTTACATTTTCCAAAGCAATAAAGCATGGCAGACTATGGTCATTAAAAGGTAATGGTTCTCATGGAGGTGGAGCATTCTGGGGCATACAAATTTGTATAGCGTTATCCAGAAATGAGCTAATCTAATGAGGAGTGACTTGTTATCTTGGAAATATAAAATAAGCCAGCACACAGAATTAAATAGACCTACATAGTTTTAAACAGCAGGGACTCAAATTTAAATGCTATAGAAAAGTCAGTGTTACTGAGATTAAGCATAAAATAACCCACACTTCAATAGGAATATCAACACCATATTTATTTAGTTTTGTTTTTAAGATTTATTTATTTGGGGGGGTCGTGGAGAGAAAGGGAGAGAGAATTTCTAGCAGATTCCACGCTGAGCACAGAGCCCATCGTGGGGCTCAATCTGACAACCCTGAGATCATGACCTGAGCCGAAACCGAGTTGGACACTAAACTGACTGAACCACCCAGCAGCCCATATTTATTTAGTTTTTAACAAATAAGGTATCGTTGCTTTTTGGGATTCTCTATATTAAAGGAAGATAGAAAAAATATAAAGGAGAACAAAGTATGAAGAAGGGAACACCTACAATCTCTGAATTCTTTATTGTTGCAGGCATTCCAGTTAAGTAAATTAAATTGGCAAAGGAATGTTATGGTTAATATGCCTGAATTTTGTTTATTGTGTTACCAGTATGTTGTACAAAGATTTTTTGTAATGTTTTGAAAGATTTTGAAAGTGTTTCAGCTTCAGGTTCTAGTCCTAACTACCAAGTATCCAAATAGATGTCAGCGGCTCCACCCAAACATGCACACTTCCCACCATTGCACACTGCCTTCCCCTCTAACATTCTCGGTACTGCCAAAGGCGTTCCAGAAGCTACCCCTCAATTAGGGCCCTGCCTCGCCCCATGGCAGAGGCTCACTGATTAATGTCTCTGTCTCCTGCCTCATCCAGCTTGCCAGAGAATTCTTAAATCACAGCTCGAATTGGCTTATTTTTCTCTTTTCAAAAATGTTCAATGGCTCCCCATTTCTGTCAAATTAACTGCAATGTTTCAACCCAGAATTCAAAGCTTTATATAATATGGCTCTAACCTATATCTTCAGTGTATCACTTTCTAGTCTCTAACTCAAACTCTATATTCCAGCAAAATTGAACATCTCGTATTCATCACAATTACTAGTATTTTCCCTCCTCTAGGGCACTGTTTCTATTTTTCTCTGTCAGGAGTCTATCCTTTAATATTATTTTAAATATTATCTCCTCTAAAAACAACTTTCCTAATTTTTCAATCATATATTATGTCCCATTTCCTTAATACACCAGTTGTTTTTTCCCCTCTTGTATTATCCCTTGCATGATGGTTGTTTTTTATGTGCCACGTCCCTGGTTTAAGACCTGTTCAGGGAAAGCAGATATAGCATCTAACTCCTAAAGGTATCTCCCACAGCAACCTGGACAGTGCCAAGCAAGCAGTGACTGATCGTCTATTTATTCGCGTTTTCAACAAAGACTCATCAAGTAGTCAATGTCTGCCAAACATAATGCTACTGAAATTATAATAGAATTTCATACATAAGTAAGGTCAAAAAATATTCTTCAATCTCATATGGTAACATGCTGTGAACAAAATTTTTGTACATCATCAATTCCTAGTAAGAGGTTCAGAAAATTATTTTAATTTAATAAATATTAACTACAGAATCTAGTCAATGAATATATATAAAATACTAATTTAACACTTAGTGTTTCAAATGATCTATGCCTGGAATGCTTATCCTTCTCACAGAAACTCCCTTGGTTCTCTCCTTTCTTCCTTCCAGTCTTTACTGACATGACACTTTCTCAATGAGCTATGTCCTGGCCACCCTATCTAATATTGCAATGCACACACACACACACACAAACACACACACACACACATACACACACAAGTCTTACAACCCTTTCCCACTCTATTTTCCTCCTTAGCAATTATCACTATCTAACATATAAATATTTTACTCATTTATGTTTTTATTGTCAATTTCCCCCATGAGACTGTAAACTCCTTGACAGTAATTTCATTCAAAGAGTATATTAATATTTACACAAATAGTACATCACAGTAAATGTAAAATAGTGCTTATTGAAGAGTAGATTTACAGGTAGAAACGTGACAGAATACACATGCTCCCATGTGCCCTGATTAGCCTACAGAGAGGCAAGCTTTGACTAGATGCACAAACTAAAAAGGGACACAGTTCTTGAGCTTTTGTATGTAATCCCAAGAGAGGCAGAGGAAACAGGGAAGAGTGAGTTGATTCTGATGACAGTGAGAGCTCCCTGGTTAGAGAATGACCTTGTTAGAAATGGACTAACATTTCCATTCGGCCAGATTCCTTCTACTCTACCAAAAAGGAAGAATCTTTAGGACCATCCAGGTTGAATTTCCACAGTCCACTCTCAGGTCTATGGGAGCTCTGGGTATATAAATCCATTAATCAACTATGACAGACACTAACTTGTTCTGATGCTTAGGAATTGGTTGTTAATATGTGTTCCCTGAAACTGAGTCAAGTGAAGAGTCATATATCAATATTACTATGAGTTCGTTTAAGAGCTACTGCTTGTGACAATCTTAGAAAGGTGTTTGAGTCTGTCTGTTCACATCTGCAATGGAAATTAGTCATTCAAATTACCCCACCACCCCACAGTCTTCATTCACTTGTCAAGATTATATGAGTTTATGGGCGCCTGGGTGGCTCAGTAGGTTAAAGCCTCTGCTTTCAGCTCAGGTCATGATCTCAGGGTCCTGGGATCGAGGCCCGCATCGGGCTCTCTGCTCAGCAGGGAGCCTGCTTCCTCCTCTCCCTGTCTCTCTGCTTGCCTCTCTGCCTACTTGTAATCTCTCTCTCTGTGTCAAATAAATAAATAAAATTTTTTTAAAAAAGATTATATGAGTTTATAGCCAATCAAATGAGGGCTTTTAATACACCTTGAGAATGAGCTGAGAATTTTTCTCTGCTCTCTTCATTGTTGTATCCAGGTACTCAGAATGGTTCCTGGCAAACAGTAGGCACTCAATAATATCTGTTGCATGTGTATTCAACAAGAATGCAAGAGTTTATTGCCAATTTAAATATTTATATATTTATAACCATGAGAATGACTGATAATAGCAAAATTCCTTATAATAACCAAATTTCAAAATCTTTTTTTACTAATTACAAAATGAAATTTATTATCCTGTCACTTTATTGGTTTCTTGTTGCACATTCAGAATAGTTACTACACATGATGAACTAGTTAGATGTTTGTCTTTTTCTTCACATCATTTGGCACTACCTGAATAACCCCTTACCTTATATAACTCCATATATGCATGCATGATGTCATTATTTCATACTGAGATTCTTCTTAAACTCTTGTTATTTCTAAGGCACTCTGCCAGTATGAGAAAGATGCCACTCATCTGTTTTTTAATAAACTCCTTCTGACCCTCATCAACAGACTTTCACTCATCAGCTCTCAAATATATTTTTTCTCTTATTGCATAATACTGTATATTTCTACACCACATAGCTTGTATCTTTTCCTTTCATCTAATGACAAATAGTTCCATAATTCTCCTATGTATTACCTTCTGGGAATATATTTTCAAACATTGAATACTTTCTTACTTCATTTTCTTTAACTGACATTCTCTAACATAATCTTCTCTTTTCATTGTAACATTTCCACTTATAAATGCAATATAATTTATCAAACTAACATCTTGCAGCATCCATCTTTGTTATGATTACCACATAAGGTCTATTAACAATCTAAATGGGGGAAAAGGGGAAGTTAAAATCTTATGTTATTAATCAATTCTGTAGTATTTATTTCATCATAAATCCATTTGACTAAAGCATCTTGAGTCCGAAGAAACAGAAAGGTGGGGGAGAGATAGGTCTTCAAAAATGTGCAGATATACACCTTCTTATCTCAGCTTCAGCTCCATTTGGCTCATCTCAGTATCTCTATCTCTCTGTCTCTCTCTTGCTCGCTCTTGCTCTTTCTCTCTTGGTCTCTCAGCTCTCTATTTTTTTTTATATTTAGAAAGAATCAATAGGTATTCAGTGTAGAAGGATTCTAGCTTATATTAGTTTACAAGGGCTACCATAACAAAATACCAGAGACTCGGTAACTCAAACCATAGAAATTTATTTTCTCACAATTCTGGAATCTAGAAATCCAATATCAAGGTGTTGGCAGGTTTGGCTTCTCCTGAGGTCTCTCTCCTGGGCTTGCAGAGGATGACCCTCTCGTTCTCACGTGGTCTTTCCTTTGAACTGTGTCTCTCTGCACCCAAACTCCCTCTTCTTAGAAGGATATCAGTCAGATTGGATTGGGGCCCATCTTAAAAGCCTTATTTTCATTTAATCACCTATTTAAAGGCTCTACACCCAATGCAGTCACATTGTGATGTACAGGGGGTAGGACTTCAACATATGAATTTGGAGGGACACAATTCAGCTCATAGCAAAGCTTATGGTGGAGAACAATGAAATCATAAAAGGTAATTCAGAGTGTGTTGTGATAAATGAATAAGTACGGTTTGTTTCTGGCTTGGTTGGTGAGATGTGTTTTGGTTTGTTTTTGAAAGAGGTGGGATAAGACCTAGACCAGAAGAGGATAATTTGACTTTGAAGGATAAGATCTATACAGTAGACTGGGAGAATAGATGAAGGGAATAAAGTGCACACATTCCCAATGGCAGGAAAATACAAGATAAATAGAGATCTGCCTGGAACGCTGAGTATTGGGGAGTGGTGATTTGTAGGAGAAAAAGCAGGGTGCCCCTTGTGTAGGAAGAAGTGTAGAAGGATATAAGACTGGAAAAGTTACATAGGACTTCATTATCATGCTAAGGTTTACTGTTAATAACAGCAAAGTTTTAAGGTCAAATTATTCTTGATAGTTCTATGATTTACATGTATCATTCCTTTTCTTGGAAACTCTATGTTAACCAAAATCTAAATTATAAAGCATTTGGCTTCCCTCAAATGTTCGAACATTTCTTATGTCATAATAGGAACACAAATTCAGTTGAAATTTTCATATACTAATCTTTAACACCCCAAACCAATGATTTACTTCAGTCACATGATCACCTTTCACAAATTCTGATACCCTCAGATCCCTTATATTAATGATTATCAAACAATGGTCTTTGGTTCCCTAGGCATCCATGGATTTCTTCTCAGGAGTTAAAGAAAATCACCTTTCTTTAACTTATAAGTTCTTAATGTGTGGCTCTTGAAGATGGGGAAGAAAATAATTACATATTTTACTTTCACTAACTTCTAACTGAAATATGACACAAGGAATATTGGTGGCATAACAGGCAGATATTTATAGGGCATTACAATTCCTGTGAAAATCTGGAATATTTTTATGCCCAACACTAACTCAAAACCACAGAAGTTATCAAACCTGATATTGCTAGATCTTCTTGTTTATTGAGTTAATAAGGACACACCTACATTAAATATGATTTTCAAAATATTTTGATAATTATAATTCTGCATAAAAATTGGTTTTCTCTGTAAGCCTTTGAGTTTAATTTTTATGCATTTAAAAACATTGTTCCAAGAAGAGGTCCCTAAGTTACACCAGACTGCCAAAGGACTCTACAGGATAAAAATGGTTAAGGATACATGCCTTAGAAGAGTCTACGTATTACTCCAGTTTGGGGGTCGGGGAGAGCTGCTTTGTATTATGACTCCTCTTTGCTGTTAGAAACCTGTATTTGGGGGTGGGAGAGAACTGCCTTTTATTATTGCTCCTCCTTGCTGTAAGAACTTGTATTTAGACTTTTGCTTTGACTACTAACCCATCTATTTCTGTGTTTATCAGACTTCTCTGCGTCCATACCTCTGAGCCTTCCTAGACAGCTTCTTATCACTTGAAAGTTGACTGTAAATGGATTCTTTTATTTAGTTTACCCTGGAGTCAGAACAGGCAGGAAGAAATCAGGATGAGAGGAGTAAAGCATACTAAGGAAAATTCTATCAATTAAATGTTAATGCAAAAAAAAAATCTTTATATATTCTCCTGATTTTTATTACTTTAAGGTAAAAGTCAGCGTATTAAATGAACTTATCACAAGGTTGCCTAAGTCCTTGCAACTTTTTGGCACATCCTTTCACTGAGCTCTACTAGGGTCAAAATGTAAATATATAGCTTCCACTTAGCCAACTTCCAGATGATATTTTAAAAGGTAATGAAATAATGTCTGAGCTCCTCAGATGGAAGCTGTTATGTAAGTACAAACTACAGTCGTTATTATTTTCATAAATATTTGGATACTTGGATCTCACGGAAACCTTTCACATTCTTTTTAAATGCTCTGTGCATAGGAAAATGCAGTCAAAGCATGTTGCATTGCAAAGACCCTCTCCTCTTCCTTTGTAGGAAGTAATCATCTCAGGGAATGGCCTGCTGAAATTCCAATGGCTTTATCAAATGAGACCCTGACCAGTTTGTCCAACAATATTTAAAGCCTCCCCTCGTGATTTCATTGCCTTTACAGAGAGACCTCAACAATCAAGAAGGAAATGTGTGTTTTGCTGTTTCTTGGCTCACTTTAGTGCCTGGTTTTATCAAGCTGCTGCACAGCCCTTCTGTCCTGAAAGACGCCTGTGTGACTTGGATTCCATTTCACAGAGTCACACTGGATCCTCTTATGTCTCGCCAATTAAATTATCTTCTCCAGCCTTTATTCCTGCCAAAGAGGTTCAGGCTGAGATTAGGTCACACTCCTCTTAAGTTGCTCTTTGAAATAGCGTAGAAGACTTCATGGAGAATATGAGTAGCACAAGCATTAATGCCTAGGCTTCCTCAGCCTCCGGGGTAGATAACAATTTCTTTGCCATACTTCCTCCTCTTGCCTACCTCTACCCAAATCTCTAAAAACTAAAGAATCCTCTGTAATTTTATTAAATTAAATTGTAGCACTCCCGAAAACATGTGGGAAGTGTGGCATGTCACTATCACCGTGCCCGTTGAATTACTGATCCGGCATTGCAGGAGCTGAAAGAGAATTCTTAAACTGGTTCTCTTAAGGGACCCTGGAGGCCAGTTATTGACTCTATCTTGTGTTTTTACAGAACTGTCTCTACAGCGCTCCACATCTAAAACAAAATCAGTTTTCGTTAGCTATCTAGATATTTGCTGTTTTGCATATTTGTCATCCTGTACTTTGCCTTGACTTTAAGTATTAGAGTCTTTCCTCTATAAGAGGATTTCCTAAGACAGAACTAAGATAACGGGTGTTTATTTTAAAGAAAGCATGAAGTCTAAAAATTGAGCTTTCAGTGGATTTCATATTAGGATGAAGATACTAGTTTTCCATGAAGAGCCAGCTATAATCTCAAAGTCTGGACTGGCAGGAGACCGTAGGGTCTTCTCTATAAAACGTTTGTTTAAAGTGCCTCTTAGGGGCGCCTGGGTGGCTCAGTGGGTTAAAGCCTCTGCTTTCGGCTCAGGTCATGATCTCAGGGTTCTGGGATTGAGGCCCACATTGGGCTCTCTGCTCAGCAGGGAGCCTGCTTCCTCCTCTCCCTGTCTCTCTGCCTGCCTCTCTGCCTACTTGTAATCTCTAAAAAAATAAAAAATAAAAAAAAAGATAAAGTGCCTCTTAGGACTGTTGAGGTTGTCAAGACAAATTTTACTTTTGTGGCACAAATGAGAGGAAGAGAACCTAAGTTTGCCTTGTAAGAGTGGACCCAAGAACAAGGAGCCCCAGGGGTGTGGTGCTCAGTTCTGCTCACACCACACTGACTTCTGCAACCTAATCATTCTCAGCCACTTGTCCCTCCCACACATGCCCTCCTCTGTCTCCTGACAGTACCAGTCATGGATTGTGTAAGTGCCTACAGCATGATTTAGGACCCTTAGTGCTTTGACGCTCCTACCCTACAGGTGATTTCATGTGTAGGGAACACATTGTCCACCTTGCAGAGATTGTAAACACACAAGTAGCCCTTGCTTAAATGTCTGCTTACACAATTTCCAGCATGGTAAAATAGTAAAAGGAGGAAATGATAGCCTAAAGTCTATGTTTTTCCAGAACTGTTTCTCTTTATTAACTGTTCTCAAACCAAAGAGTATTTGAGCAGATTTAACAGAATGAAGGGTTGGAAATTTTTAGTCAAAGGAACTGAACACAGTGATGATTGAGAAGCCTTCCCCACTGGTGGGTATTTTCCTTTGAGGTACCTTTCTCATTTGAAGTACAGGACACACTTTGTATTTCACGTCTCAAATGGCGCTTCATTCCATCTTTCTATGTCACTTGAGGTGTGAATGAAGGAGGAAGAGTAGGAAGAGATGCAACACTATTCACTTTCCTGCTTTTGGCAGTGCTCTTCCAAAACACTGCTTGATAAAAAATAGATTTTGCTTTGTGATTCCATAGGCTCTTCTCCACCAAAGACATCTTCATACCATGAAGATAATCAGGTGTACTTTTGTTTTCACAGATGAGGACATTGTCACATTCAAATTCTACGTGAATACTCTGTTTTCCTTTTGAATATTGGAGGAGGGTACATCAGAGGCAGGTGCTCAAAGATACTCTTTTTCCGCTTGCCAGCCCCCCACAACACACACACACGAGTCACACCACTTATAGGAGATTCTGCAATGTTTTCCTTCCCGCTCAGTTTTCGTCAAGTCCCATCTCTCGGCCACGTGCTCCCTCTCCTTGCCTCTTCCATCTTTTCCTTATATTCTGCCATTCTAGCTAACCATACAACTTTATAAAACACCTCCTTACACAGATTCCAAGAGTTTGTGTGCTAGTTTTGTTAAAATTTTTGGTAAAAATAAATTAGGTGAAACCTTAGCTGTGTTCAGATATGTAAAAAATCGATTTCCAATTACTGGTGTCCCTCTATAGATTTAAAACAGCATTTAATTTTATTTTTTATTTGTATTTGAGTATAGTTGACACATAATGTCACAGTAGTTTCAGGTGAATGACCTAGTGATTTGACAAGTTTATATATTATTCTGTGCTCATCACAAGTGTAGCTACAGTTTGTGTCATTACATCACTATTACGATATCACTCACTGCATCCCTTACGCTGTGACTTTTATTCCTGTGACTTACTCATTCGAACTCCTTGAGCTGGTGTAAGTGTGATGGGAGCTGTGGTTGAAAGTGGAGGCACGGGCCGGTTAGGAATTTGAAAAAAAAAAAAAGACTTGTATAAGAATATGAATTTTAAATGTTGTTTTTCTAGATATGTCCCCTAAGACAAAGGAAACCAAAACAAAATTAAACTATTGGGACTACATCAAAAATAAAATCTTTTTCATGGCAAAGGAAACCATCAACAAAACAAAAAGACAACCTACTGAATGGAGAAGATATTTGCAACTGACTTACTCATTACTCAAGCATGTAGCTCCCACTCCCCTTCACCCATCTTGAATCCCCCACACCCCTAGCAACCATCAGTTTGTTCTCTGTATTTATAGGTCTGATTTTGCTTTTTGTTTGTTTAATCGTTTGTTGTATTTTTTTAGATTCCACTTACAAGTGGAATCATATGGTATTTGTCTTTCTCAGTCTGACTTATTTCACTTAGCATAATATCCTCCAGGTCTATTCATATTGTATTAAATGGCATGATTTCTTCCCTTTTTATGGTTTTATACTATTCCATTGTATACATACACCACATTTTCCTTATCCATTAGTCTACTGATGGACACTGCAGTTTCTTCCATGTCTTGGCAATTGTAAATAGTGCTGCAATGAAAATAGAGGTGTAAAAACTTTTTGAATTAGTGTTTTCAGAAGGGTAATTACTGGGTCATATCGTATTTCTATTTTTAACTTTTTGGGGAAACTTTCTACTGTTTTCCACAGTGTCTGTACCAATTTACATTCCTACCAACAGTGCATAAGGGTTGCTTTTTTTCCACATCTTCATCAATATCACTCATCATCAGAGAAATGTATATCCTAACCACAGTGAAACCACAGTGAAATATCACCTCACATTTGTTAGAATACCCAAAATCAAAAAGATAAGAAACAACAAATGTTGGTGAAGATGTGGAAAAAAAGCAAAATGAAAGTGTATTTTTTTTAGATTCCACTTAGAAGTGGAATCATATGGTATTTTTCTTTCTCAGTCTGTCTTCTACTCATTTTTTAATCTGCTTGTTTAGTTTTTTGGTGTTAAATTGTATACATTTTTTATATATTTTGGATATTAACCCCTTATCAGATATGTCAGTTGCAAATATCTTCTCCATTCAGGAGGTTGTCTTTTTGTTTTGTTGATGGTTTCCTTTGCTGTGAAAAAGATTTTATTTTTGATGTAGTCCCAGTAGTTTATTTTTGTTTTGGTTTCCTTTGTCTTAGGGGACATATCTAGAAAAACAACATTTAAAATTCATATTCTTATACAAGTCTTTTTTTTTTTTTTTCAAATTCCTAACCGGCCCGTGCCTCCACTTTCAACCACAGCTCCCATCACACTTACACCAGCTCAAGGAGTTCTAATCTCACTGACTTTTTTTTTCTGGTCTCCAAATAATGCCAAACTTTTTCCTACCTTGTAGTCTTTGCACTTGGTGGGTCTTTTACCTAGAAAGCTCTGTCACCTGGTCTTCATATGGCCAATTTCCTTGTTGACAGTTAGGTATCAGTTCAAATGCTGTCCAAAAGCTTTTTTTTTTTTTAAGATTTTATTTATTTACTTGAGAGAGAGTGAAGGCGAGAGAAATCACAGAGGGAGAGGGAGAAGCAGACATGCCACTGAGCAGAGAACCCAATGTGGGGCTCAGTCCCGGGACCCTGAAATCATGACCTCAGCTGAAGGCAGGCACTTAACCAACTGAGCCACCCAGGCACTTGCCTTTTTTTTTTTTTTTTTTTTTTTTTGGTCCAAAAGCTTTTAAGTTTGATGTAGTCTTCTTTGTTAATTTTTGCTTTTGTTGTTTGTGCTTTTGGTGTTCTAGCCAAAAAACGTCATTACTGAGACCAATGTCTAGGAGCTTCTTCCCTATGTTTTCTTCTAGGAGTTTTATAGTATAGGGTTTGTTTCATTTTTGGTTTTTTTTTAAGTCTTTAATCCATTTTGAGTTAATCTTTTATAAGTGGTGTAAGATAGGGGTTCATTGTCATTGATATGCTTAAGTCAATTGATTATCTTTTAATGGATGAAAAAAGATTAAAAAACATTTTATATTTATCTATATGTTTAACATTTCCAGTGTTTTAATGTATATCCTAGTATCATTTCTCTTCAACCAAAAGAGCTCCTGTTAATAATCTTGACAGTGCAGGTCTGCTAGCAATAATTTTACTCAGAATTTATTACCTTCTCTATAGGAAAAAAATTTCATGGATATAGAATTCTAGGTTGGCAAATTGTCTTTTTTTTTCCTTTCATTCCTTTAAAGATGACATTCTTTTTTCTTCTAGCCTCCATTGTTTCTGATGAAAAGTTATATATTTTTCTTATCATTTTTCCCCTTGGCTGCTTTTAAGATTTTCTTTTTGGCATTTGGGTACAAGATGCCAATATAACAAAATCCTGAACTCATCTCCTCCTGTGGACACATCTGATCTACAGCTACACATGGAATAATTCCCTCTGAAAGAAACTGAAAAATTCAATTAAAAGAGCTTTACAACAAAGGATAAGAGGACAACATTGAGATAGGAAAGAGAGGCAGAAAAAGACTCACTAGGAAAAAAAAAGCACATCCCAGCTGTTGTTAGTCACAATTTGGAGGGATGGTGGATGTACAGAACTTTTCCCTGAGGAGCAAGGGATTAGAGCTCTACGTTAAGCACCCCAACCTTTAGACCCTTCACAGGAGAGAAAAGCTCCCAAAACACTTGGCTTTGAAAATCAATGGGCATTATATTCAGGAAAATAAAACTGTAGGGAACAGAAAACCCACTCTTATAGGGCTCATGGGTAGACTGACTCAACCTGGTTACCAGCACAAAAGCACCAATTTGAAAAGTGCTTAAACCATAAGTAAAAGAGACCCATTCATCGATTTTTAAGCATCTTCCAGAGAAGCAAGAAACAGCAGAAACTTTGTCCGGAGACTGAGACATTGGCACAAGCCATTTTTTCAATCTCAGTCTTTCTTACTAATACTGGAGCAGATAGGCACCATTTTGGAATTTTCCCTATAACTTCTAGTGCCTGTGGGTGTGTCCTGCTGAGACGCCACCCACCAACACACTGCAACAGTCATGGGTACACACCACAGCAGATCTAGAGACCAATCCCACACACCAACATGCCACAGCAGTTGGAGACATGTCCCACAGCTAAAATGACACCAATTTCATCCACCAGTGTGGCACAGACATGCCCCCACCACATGAGGAGGATGCACACAGCCCACATAAGAGACACCCCTTGAGCACCTGGCTCTGGTGACCTGGAGAGATCAAGCTTCTTAACCCCACAGAACATCTCCAACATAAGGCAACTCCTGCAAGACTGGGAGAAGTAGCTGACTTACCAATACATGGAAACAAATGCAGGACACAAAATAAGGACACAAAGGAATATGTTTCACAAAAAAGGATATAAAAATAACTAAATAACTAAAGGAAATGGAAATAAGCAATCTAATTAATGAAGAGTTCAAAGTAATGGTCATAAAGATGCTCACAGGATTTGAGAGAAGAGTGAATCAACTTTAACAAAGAAATATAATATATTAAAAAATAACCAATCAGAACTAAAGAATTAAATAACAAACTAGCTACACAAACAGCTGGAAAACAATTAACAATATGGCAATAAGTATATACTTATCAAAAGTTACTTTAAATTTAAATAGACTAAATTCACCAATCAAAAGTCATAGGATGGCTAAATGAATAAATAAACAAGACCCATCTAATATGCTGCCTATAAAAGACTTACTTCAGAAATAAGGACACACACAGACTGAAAATGAAAGGATTGAAAAAAATATTCCATCAAATGGAAATGGAAAAAGAAAAACTAGAGTAGCTACACTATTATCAGGCAAAATAGACTTTAAAACAATGACTGTAATAAAAGACAAAGAAGGGCATTATGTAATGATAAAGGGGTCAATCCAATAAGAAGATATAACATTTAAAAATACGTATGCACCCAACATAGGAGCACCAAACTATATAAAGAAATTATAAACAGATCCAAAGGAGAAATCGAAAGCAATAAAATAATGGTGGGAGACATTAACACTCCATTTACATCAATGGCTAGATCATCCATACAAAAAAATCAATAAGGAAACATTGGCCTTAAATAAGACATTAGACTAGATGTATTTAATACATACAGAACATCCCATCCAAAAGCAGTGGAATAATATTCTTCTCTAGAGCACATGGAACATTCCTCAGGATAGATCACATGTTGAGCCCCAAAACAAGTCTCAATGAATTTGAGAAAACTGTAATCATATCAATCAACTTTTCTAACCACAATGGTATGAAACTAGAAATAAATTACAAGAAGAAAATGGGAAAAACCACAAAAACGTGGAGATCAAACATCATGCTACTAAACAACCAATATATTTTAAAATACTTAGAACAAATGAAAACAGAAATACAACATACCAAAATCTATAGGAGGCAGCAAAAGTAGGTCTTAGGGAGAAGTTCATAACAATACAGACCTACCTCAAGAAGTAAGAGAAACCTCAAATAAACAATTTAACCCTACGCCGTAATAAACAAAGAAAAGAAAAACAAATGAAACCCAAAGTTAATAAAAGGAAGAAAATAAAAAAGATCAGAGTAGAAATAAATGAAATAGAAACTAAAAAGACAGTAGAAAAGATAAATGAAAATAAGAGACAGTTCTTTGAAAAAATAAAATCAGCAAACCCTTAGCTAGACTAACCAAGATAAAAAGCAAGAGAACTCAAACAAATAAAATCAGAAATGAAAGAAGTTACAACTGATACCACAGATATACAAAGGATCATGAGAGTACTATAAATAATTATATGCCAACAAACTGGACAACATAGAAAAAATGGATAAATTCCTAGAAATTTAATATTCTTCCAAATCATGAGGTAATAGACTAATTTACTAGTAAGGAGATTGAAACAGTAATCAAAACCCTCTCAACAAACAAAATTCCAGGGCCAGATACTGGAAATTTTTCCCAAACATTCAAAGAAAATTTAATACCTATCATTCTCAAACTCTTCCTAAAAATTTAAGAGGAGGGAATACTTCCAAACTCATTTATGAACCAGCTTACTATGATACCAAAACCAGATAAGGACACTACACAAAAGGACAATATTGTTGACGAACACAGATGCAAAAATCCTCAACAAAATATTAGTAAACTAAACCCAGTGATACATTAAAAGGATCATGTATCACAATCAAGAAGGATTTATTCCAGGAATGCAAGTATAGTTCAACACCTACAAATCAAGCAATATGATGCATCACATTAACAAAAGGAAAGATTTAAAAAAATCATATGATCATCTTAAAAGGTGCAGAAAAGACATTTAACATAAAAACTCTCAACGAAGTAATGTAGAGGGAACATACCTCAACATAGTAAAGCCCATATAAGACAATTCTATGCTAACATCATACTCGATGGTAAAAAGCTGAAAGCTTTTCCTCTAAGATCAGAAACAAGACAAGAGGGCACCTGGGTGGCTCAGTGGGTCAAAGCCTCTGCCTTTGGCTCAGGTCATGATTTCAGGGTCCTGGGATCGAGGCCCTCACTGGGGTCTCTGCTTAGCAGGGAGCCTGCTTCTCCCTATTCTCTCTGCCTGCCTCTATGCCTGCTTGTGATCCCTCTCTCTGTCAAATAAATAAACAAAATCTTAAAAAAAAAAAAAGAAACAAGACAAGAATACCCAATTTCACCACATTTATTCAACATAATATTAGAAGTCCTAGCCATAGAAATTATACAAGAAAAATAAATAAAAGCATTCAAGTCAGAAAGGAAGAAGTTAAACTGTCACTATTTGTAGATGCCATGATACTAAATACCAAAAACCTAAAGATACCACCAAATAATTGCTAAAACTAACAAATTCAATAAAGTTGCAGAACACAAAATTAATATACAGAAATCTGTGGCATTTCTATGCACTAATAATGAAATATCAGAAGGAGAAATTAATAGTTACATTTATAATTACATCAAAAAATTCCTAGGAACAAATTTAACCAAGGAAATAAAAGATTTGTACACTGAAAATTATAAGGCACTGATGAAATAGAATGACAAAAACACTAATAAATGGAAAGATATATTGTGCTCTTGGATTGGAAGAATTAGTATTGTTAAAATGCCCATACTACCCAAAGCAAAGTACAGATTCAATGCAATGAAAATTCCAATAGCATACTTTACAGAACTACAACAAATAATTCTAAAATTTGTATGTAACCACTAAAGATCCCAAATAACCAAAGCAATCTTGAGAAAGAAAAACAAAACTACCATTATTATGCAACCTGATTTCAAACTATACTACAAAGGTATAGTAGTCAACACAGTGTGGTATTGCTATAGAAACAAACACACACACCAGTGGGACAGAATTAAGAACCAGAAGTAAACCCAAACATGTATACACAGTTAATCTACAATAAAGGAACCAAGAACATGCAATGGAGAAAGAATAGTCTCTTTAATAAATGGTATTGGGAAAACTGGATGGCCACATACAAAAGAATGAAACTCCACCAGTGTCTTTCATGATACACCAAAATTAATTCAAAATTGATTATAGACTTGAATATAAGACCTGAAATCATAAAATTCTGAGAAGAAAACATAGAAAATAGCATCAGTGTTAGTGATGTCTTTGTGGATCTGATTACAAAGACAAAGGAAACAAAAGCAAAAATTTAAAAAATGATCTGTATCAATCTAAACAGCTTCTGCACAGCAAAGGAAACCATAATCAAGGGGAAAAGGTAAACTGAAAGGAAAAAGATATTTACAAACCATATACCCAATAAGGGGTTACTATCCAAAATATATAAAGAACTTATCTAACTCAACAACAACAACAGCAACAATAAAACAACCCAATTTAAAAAGTAGGCAGTGGGGTAGCTGGTCATTAAGTGGCTACCTTCAGCTCAGGTCATGATCTCAGGGTTCTAGGATCAAGCCCCTTATCGGGCTTCCTGATCAGGGAAAGCCTGCTTCTCCCTCTCCCACTCCCCCTGTTTGTGTTCCCTCTTGTGCTGTCTCTCTCTCTGTCAAATAAATAAATAAAATCTTTAAAAATAAAATAAAATAAAATAATAAAAGTACATAGAAGACCAGAATAGATATTTCTTCAAAGAAGACATACAGATGGCCAACAGGCATGTGAGTAGATGCTCAATATCACTAATTATTAGGAAAATGCAAATCAAATCCACATGAAATATTACCTCACACCTGTTGGAATGGCTATTATCAAAAGACAAGAGATAATAAGTGTCGGTAAGGATGTAGAGAAAAGGGAACTCTTGTGCATTGTTGATGGGAATGTAAATTTGTACAGTCACTATGGAAAACAGTATGTACATTCCTCAAAAAGTTAAGAATAGATCTATCATATGATTCAGGTGATCAACTTCTGGGTATTTATCCAAAGGAAACAAAGACACTAATTTAAAAAGGTACATGCAGCCCTATGTTCATTGCAGCATTATTTACAATATCCAAGATAGGGAAGAAACCTAAATGTTCATCAATAGATGAATGGATAAAGATGCGTTATGTTTATAGAATGGAATACTACTCAGACACAGAAAGGAAAGAAATCTTTTCATCTGGGACATGGATAGACCTTGAGGGTATTATGCTATGTGAAATAGGTCAAATGAACAAAGACTAATACCAAAACCAAAAAAAAAATATGGTTTCACTCATATGCAGAATCTAAAGAAACAAAATAAGACAATATAAAACAATCTCCTAGATAAAGAAAACAGACTAGTAATTACCAGAGGGGAAGGGGGTTGGCAAATGGGTGAAATGGGTGGAAGGAACAACTGTATGATGATGGACTTGTGGTGATCACTTTGTAGTGCATGCAGATATCAAATTATAAAGCTGTACACCTGAGGGGCACCTGGCTGTCTCAGTCAGTAGAGCAGGCAACTCTTGATCTCAGGGTCATGAGTTTGAGCACCATGCTGGGCATAGAGGTTCCTTACAAGGAAGGAAGGAAGGAAGGAGGGAAGGGAGGGAGGGAACAAGGGCGGGAGGGAAGGAGGGAAGGAGGGAAGGAAGGAAGGAAGGAAGGAAGGAAGGAAGGAAGGAAGGAAGGAAGGAAGGAAGGAAGGAAGGAAGGAAGGGAAGGAAAGGAGGGAAGGAGGGAGGAAGGAAGAAGGGCAGGGAGGAAGGAAGGAAGGAAGGAAGGAAGGAAGGAAGGAAGGAAGGAAGGAAGGAAGTTAGGAAGTTAGGAAGTTAGTTATTACCTATAAACAATAAAGCTATATACCTATATACCTGAAACATTATATATACTTATGAAGATTTCCTCTCTCGTTTTAGCAGTTCAACTATGATGAGCCTAGGCTTCATTTTCATTGCATTTCTTTGTATGTAATATTTACTGAGCTTATTTGAGATTGTTTTCTTTTTTTTTTTTTAAAGATTTTATTTATTTATTTGATACAGGGAGAGAGATTACAAGTAGGCAGAGAGGCAGGCAGAGAGAGAGGAGGAAGCAGGCTCCCCGCGGAGCAGAGAGCCTGATGTGGGCCTCGATCCCAGGACCCTGAGATCATGACCTGAGCCGAAAGCAGGGGCTTTAACCCACTGAGCCACCCAGGCGCCCGAGATTGTTTTCTTAAAAGTCAAATTAGCCAACATTTCTTCAAATTTTCCTTCCGTCCCATATTCCATCTCTTCTCCTCTCAGACTTCAATACAATCTATGTAAGACAGCTTAATACTGTCCCAAATGTCATTGAATCTCTTTTGTTTTCTATTTTTTTTCTCTCTGTACTTCAATTTAGATAGTATAGATATTGTATGATCTGCAAGTATAATGATCCTCTCTTTTGTTTTTACGTAGAGTGCATTTAATTCCTTTCAACAAATTCCTGGTTTCAGATGTTGTATTTTTTTGGATCTAAGGATTCTATTTGGTTCTTGTTACATATCTCTCCCGAAATCCCCTCATCTCTTCATCTATTATAACAATCTTTTTCTATAAATTCTTTAAAATAGTTTTTTAAATTATTTATTACAAAATTCCAAGATCTGGGTCATTTTTTATTCTAGTCCTATTTTCCTCTTCTCATACTTTCCTGCTTCTTCATATGCCTAATAATTCCTGATGTATACTAGACCTTATAAATAAAACAATGTAGTATCTTAGGATTTTGTTCATTTTCCCTAAAGATTGGTGAGTTCTTTCCTACTAGGGAGTTAAACGACTAGCAGTTTATTTTAAATTTGTAGAGGTTTGGTTTTATACTTTGTTAGAGTGGGACTATGTTGATTTATCTGCTAATTCAAGGAAATCGCTTAGTCCTAGGACACAGTCTTAACTCTGTGTAGAAACTCTGGGTATTTACCAAGAACCTTCGACTTGGCCGAACTTGAATTCCAAATTTTTTTACCTTTGCAGTTGAAATCTCTGCTTACCTCTTTTAGTCTTGCAACTATTGTTTTCTTACTGGGCAACTTGGAACATTACATGCACATAGTAGGAAAGGGGTTAATTTTATAGGTAGATTTTGGTATCCTTCACTGCTGTCATCTCTTTGTCAACATTCTAGAGGTCCTGCACCCATCCTTTGATCCCTGAGGCAAATTAGGCTATGGTTTTCAACTTCAAATTTAGCTGATCCTCACTGCACTGGCCCATTTATTTATTGGTCCATTCATATTTTACTTGTATTTTTGCCTGGCTTCTCCCACTGAAGTATAATTTTTGGATGAACAGATTCCTTATCTGGCACCACAGTATTTCAGCACATGACGTTATGCATAGCACATAGTAGATTTTCAAGAAATAATTACCTATTCACATTTTATATCATACCATATGACAATGGCTTTATAGTAACATTATAATTGCATGAATCTTTGAAATGCCATTAAAAGTAAAACAAATAGAAGGTTTGCATCCCCATTTTGCAGATAGAAAAAAAAGTCCAAAATATTTAAAATAAAAAATGTTAATCATTTAGATTCAAGAGGATGTCCTTAAAACCAAGTATAAAAATTTATATCATTTTAGATGGTCTTTTATATAATGTGTGAAACTACTGAATACAACACAGTAATTAACTCTTTATTAAGGTTATGTGTCCAACTTTATTGCAAAGGAAAGCCTGTACAAACTCTACATTTCTGTCAGCTTGGAGAAATAATAAATTTTCCCTCTGAGAATGCTGAACGTCCATGTCAGCTAAGTTCTTTCCTCTCCATCAAGACATCGATCTCATCTGTCATCTCAGCAGCACTCACTGGCCATTCTGTGAAACATCCTTCCATCTTAGCCTTTTGAGAGCCCAGACTCCTAACCTTCACTATCAGAAAAATAACCAATCAGACTGTCTTGATCCTACAGTGCTTCTTAAGCTAAAAAAGCAATAGCAAAACCTTCACATACAACACTTTTAACTATAAACAGATGTCAATCACCAAATACACTTTCTCTGTCATCTCCTAAATATAGGGGTTGTATAATTACTCTTACTTCAAAATTTTCCTACATGTGGGAAACCCCCTCTGTTTGATTTCTCTCTGTCTTGTTTGCAGCATTTTAATAGTTGGCATGGTACAGGAAATAAGAATTTATACCTTGTCCTTTACTGGGTGGTACTTCTGTCCGGAGATAAAAATATTGATGCAAATGCCCTCTAAATTGCCCATTTTGTAGCATCATATTTACAAAGATATTTTGGGTCAACACAATCATTGGAATCCACTCACCCTTCAGAAAATATTTCATTCTGGTCATAACATCACATTTTTCCTCTCATGCAGAACGAACAATCCATAGTCATACGTTGTTTCTTTCTTTAAGCCACAGTTTCTAAATTGAGTGTCCAGCATTTATAATCAACTGCTTCATTTAATTCAGGTCGATTTTAAATGCTAGGCATTCATTTGGTGGGCTGTGAGCAGCCTGTGTTTTTGTTAGATCTACAGCATAAAGAAACAATTTTTCTTATCCTGATCCTATAGCTGTCTGGAAAAGGTGACACACGGTGAGACATAATGATAAGAAAGGCTACAGCAGCCCTAGGCAGTCGGATACCAAAGCCAGATGATTAAACCATTCTGTAGCATTCCCCAAAGACAAAGCAGAGGAAGAAAAAAAAAATGTTTAGAATGCTTAGTGCTTAGAACACACACACACACACACACACACACACACACAAACCTCTGACATATGCTCTATGTGTTTTTATCCCTCCAACCCCCACTCTCTGCCTCTATGGTTCCTCCTATTAATAAAGAATTCAGAACGGGAGGAGTGATAGGTTTTAAAATGTGTGTTTACTAAGAAGTCTTTTTTATCTGTTTTATGGAAATATCAACTTGATTAACTTTGACAGATTATAAAAAGGCTTAGAATTTTCCATGTCTCCCCGCGAGGAAGATTATTTTTCCCTTTTCCAAATAGCCCTCCTAAAAGACACACTTATTCATTTTATTGCTTCTTCTTATTTCTTGTTCTCATTCAGGTGCATTTAATAGTAAAGGGACTGAAATCTGTTCAGGACAGTTGAGATTGCTAGATTAATTACAAGTGATGGATGGGTTTACCTGGCAACTTCAAAGCCTATTTGCTTTTCAAAAGCAAGCCCTTAATCCTAACTCTAACATGAAGAATCACGACTTGGGCAGACGGTTTTTAGGTCCCCAAAGCACACTTTATCTTGACATTCTTGTTTGAGGTAGCGGAGTGGGGAAGAGGGAGGACCGATGTATATAGTTTCATAACTCACCTTCTTCCGGAAATTCAGGAGTTAACTTTTTTCTTTTATTATCTTCAGCTTGGTTGAAGGCAGGTAGCAGCCCTCTCCAGAGACAGATTCTGTCGGCACTACAATAGCTCCCTCAAATGAGAACAGTCACATTCAATAGGGTTAGAGAAAATAGAGTAGGTATTTGCTTTAACAGGAGAAGAGGAAAACATTAACCAACAAACATGTTCTTTTAAACATATGAAAGCATCAAGTTTTAAAGCCAAAACGCCGAACTAAATCTTGCAATATGAGGCCCGCATCGCGGGTACCTGAGGGTTACCGCAGTCCTCCTCCCAGCTGGGCTCCTCAGCGCCTCTCCTGGCAGCCTCTCTTCCCCTTGGAAATTCTCTGTTTCCTACCTCTTGGTCTCCATCACACCCTTGGACTCCGTTGAGTCTTTCAGGGAAAGGAGGTGATAAAACTTCACTAATCTCTTTAGCAAAATTCTAGCTACCTACCTGTGAACGATGGACTGCGAAACACCTCACCATCCCATCCCATTTTCCTATTGTATTGGACCTTCTGGAGTGAACTATTAAGAGGTTTGGCTTTCATTTTTCTGGGTGACAATTTCTTTTATTTTAACTACTTCTGAATGTCATCCACTTCAAGATTTCATTGCATAATTTACACATTTTAATTTCCTTTCTTCTCTTCTTTTTATTTTTCCCCTTTACTCTTTACTGCCTTCTCTTAACTGCTCTCTGATTCATTATTTTACCTCTTCTCTTATCATCTGACTGTTTTAAGTCCACCAGAGGCTACTTAAAAGACTATTAAACCTCCAGAGGACTGATTGGTATATTTGCTCAATGATTCTTACTTATTTTCTATCTGAAGCCCTCACTAGGGCTTTTTTCCAAGCCTACACTACATTGTCTCTTGTCTTTAAATTATATTTTTTAAAAATCCATAGCTTCTCCTCCTTTTGCCACATCCAGAGAACTTAAGTTGGGAAGAAAAGGGCTTTAGTCCACTACTAAATTTCTAGAAGAAATTTATTTCTTTTTTTTTTTAAAGATTTTGTTTATTTATTTGACACACAGAGAGAGATCAGATCACAAGTAGGCAGAGAGGCAGGCAGAGAGAGAGGAGGAAGCAGGCTCCCTGCTGAGCAGAGAGCCCGATGCGGGCCTCGATCCCAGGACCCTGAGATCATGCCCTGAGCCGAAGGCAGAGGCTTTAACCCACTGAGTCACCCAGGCGCCCTAGAAGAAGTTTATTTCTAGAAGAAATCTAGAAATGGCTCTTCTCATCACGATCTGTTTTTAAACCTTCTCAAAACCCCCTATGATTCTGCTAAAGATCCTGACTCCATGGTCATCTTGACCAGTCCGATAGCCCTTGCTTCTAATTTCTTCAAGAACTAACAGAAAAATATGTGTTGTCTAAAACAGTTTCTTCACACTAGGCATTTTGAAGAACCTGTACCTTTGAAGTAGGTCAAAAAGTATTATATGTTCTATCTGGTTTAAGCTATATTTAAAATACAGCTTGAAATTGTTTATAGGAGGATTAACTGAAATTTGGCGAAAGCTGTGAAATGTGTTAGTGTCCATGATGCTGCAATGTCATTCAGAATATGTCCTAAAAGAAATAGTTTGATAATTGACCCAACATGTATATTTTAATAGAATCTTTAATCCAAAAAAAAAAAACTGAAGCTACCTGAAAATAATAAGGGACTGAGTGAATTATCCTTCATCTATANAAAGAAATAATTTGATAATTGACCCAACATGTATATTTTAATAGAATCTTTAATCCAAAAAAAAAACTGAAGCTACCTGAAAATAATAAGGGACTGAGTGAATTATCCTTCATCTATAGAATAGACTATAAATAAACATTTAAAAAATGACGGAAGAGTTCTATTTTTGTCATTGAAAGATGTTCACAATATTTTGCTGAGGGAAAAAAAGGTAGGTTTCTTTCTTTTTTTAAAGATTTTATTTATCCATTTGAGACAGAGACAGAGACAGGAGGAGCAGGGGAGGAGCAGAGGGAGAGGGAGAAGGGAAACAGGCTCCCAGCTGAGCAGGGAGCCTGATGTGGGTCTCAATCTCAGGACCCTGAGATCATGACCTGAGCTGAAGTCAGATGCTTAAACAACTGAGCCACCCGGGCACCCCAAAACTGGGTTTCAAACAGCATATATAATATGATGGCATTTAACATATTTGAAAAATTGTAGTTCTATATGTATATTACATATACATTTTTTTGGATAGGTAGACAAAATAGGATAGACAAGAGTATGTTAGCAGAGATTAAGTAAATGGCAGAATTGTAATTTCTATTTTTCTCTTTCTAGTTCTTTTTTTCTTAGTGAACATAGCTTAATTTTGAAATTTAAACCAAATTTTAAAAAGAACGGGTTTGCCTCCCTAACTAAGGACAACAAACAAAGACTGAGGAGATGACATCTAAGCTAAGTTTCGAACAAACAGAAAAAGTTCTCAAGGTGAATGCAGTAGTTCCCTTTCGGGCAGAAGGAGCAAGAGGGGGCAACAGCTGTTAGCTGTTGGGGAGTTATTAGGATGGAATTTATGAACAACTTCAAGTAGCTCAGTGTGACTGTGCAATGGAAATGAAGTTGTGTGACAGGCAGGAGGCAAATCTTGGAATACAGCCTATATCAGGTAAAAGACTTTGAATGTTGTCCCGAAAGAATGTGAAGGACTTCTTTAAAAGAAGACTGACATGATAGGATTGCATTTTTAGAAAGATCACTGTGGCAGTGCTGTGGAAAATGAATTGGCAACCTATTACAGTACACTGTGCAAGAAATGGCAAGGTCCCAAACGAAAGCACTGGCAATGTGATTAGAAAAACAAGAACCGAGTTTATAGATCCTTAGTAAGTAGAAATGAGGCTTAGTAAATTGGAGGCAAGGGTGCAAGGGTCAATGATAATCTCTGAGATTTGGGCTGATACGATGGAATGGATAATAGTGCTATTCACTGAAACAGGGAACAAGAGAGGAGGGCCAGAGTTGAGAGTAAAGAGGACTCAGTGCCGAACAGGATGCATTTGAGGTGCCTGCAGCTCACTCAAGTGGTGATGCCCATGGACAAGATGACATTAGTCTGCAGACCTGGGCAGCAGATATGCACTTGTGCATAGACAGTGCACTTGAGAGAGCAAATGCAGAAGTATGTGAAGTGCCCAGCAAAGGGGCCAGGAGACAACTGTGAGATCATAATTACCTAGTGTTCTGTTGAGAAAAACGGTACCCGGAAAGGAAACTGAAATGTATTGATACATGGGGAAAAGAGAGACTATTGTCACTAAAGCCTTAGGCGGGGGGGGGGGGNACTCTGGGAGTTTTTTAACAGTAGTGGACTAAAGCCAAGCCAGGTAAAATAAGGTCTAAATACTGTCCATGGGCTTAGCATCCTGAAAGTCATTGGATATCATCATAAAACAGTTTAAATGGAGAGAAGAAAGTGGAAACCTGATTGCTCTGGGTTGTGGAATGCAGGACATAAGAAGAGCAATGTAGAATGATCCTTTGATCCTTCAAAATGCTTGGCTGTAAATAGGAAGGGGTGGAGGGGGGCGTGGAAGAAGAAGAGAAAGAGAGATCAATGGAAGGCTTATAAATAACTTAGTGTTTTTGTTTGGGGAAGGGAAAAGATCAGTAGAATGGGAACATTTAAGGGTAGAGGTAGAGGTAAAGGTAATTGATGAGAGAAGAAGCAGGGGGATGTAGCATCTAACCCTTAGTGGAAGAATCAACTATGGAGGATGAAGACTAGAATGGAAGTGGAATCATAGGCCTTCAGCATGAACAAGGCTGGAGGTAAGTTTGAATATGGAAGAAATTTGGGGGTGTTTTCTCTAAGCAGAATACTAGAACCAAATTATAATTTATATTCCATTTCCCCAAAAGGGAACAGAGCCCAAAATTTTTATCCAGATTACTAGTGCCAAAATAACCCAAATCAACCACACAATTAACTTGAGAAATGGAACAAAAAGGACTTATTTACAAATAAGATGCAATTACTATGGAAAAATAACAGACAATGGTGAGAGGTATTGTGAGTGCCAAGAAAGGAGTGATTTGAAATAGAGTAGTCAACATAAGTCTCATTGAGAAGGTAACTTTTGAACAAAAGGGGAAAGAGGTACCGAGAGAATATCCAGTGCCTAAAGGCTGCCATGGGTCTGTTTGTTCAAGTAATAGCAAGAAAGCTGATGGTAGCTAAAGAAGAGTGAGTAAGAAGATCAAGAGGTCAGGATCAGGTCAGAGAGTTAATGAGGGGACAAATATGTCATATTTGGGAACCACTGCAATGACTTTGGCCTTTACTCTGAGTAAATTGGAACACCAGAGAGGGTTTAAACAAAGGATCTAACTTACATCCTTAAATAATCACGCTGGATACTGTGTTGCAAGTAGATTACAGGTGGAGGGGAAACGGTCGGAAGTGGGAGGACGAGTTAGGGGGTTATGGCTGCGATCCAGGTGAGAGAGATGGCAACTGGGCTCTAGGAGACCCTGTGGTTAAAGGGATCATATTCTGGAAAGGCAGCCCTACAGCAACTTCCTGACAGGTTGGTTCTGTGACATGAAGGAAGTCCAGGGATGAGTCCACAGGCTTGGGATTTAACATCTGGAAGGGTAGCACCGTCATCACCTGAAACAGAAAGGCTGCAGGTGCACTCAAGTATTAGGGAGAAGATCAGAAGTTTCATTTGAGCATGGTAAGTTTGCGGTATCTACTAAGACACAGAAGGGGAGATGTCTGGTGGGCAGTTGGTGAAACAACATGGAGCTCAAAGATACTGCCAAGGAATCTGGTGATAATTTTTTAAAATTCAGTTTCCAATTCTAGAGGGGACAGGAAAGAGAAAGGTTTGATTCTCTGACCCCTCAATCCTTTGTTTTCCCACTACACTTAGACCCAGCATATGGAAGGGACTCAGTCAATATTTGATAATCAAATCATTTGAGCACATTCTTTACTTCCATGAAGGAAAAATGCTCATCTCTTCTAACTACATGATTTTAGAAGTATTAATTATTCAGTGGACAAAGTAGTAAAGGCAAGAGTGGGAATTCAGAAAAAATTTGAGCAAAAGTGGAACTCAGAAGTGAGCTCTGTATCTGCCACTCTCCCAGGAGGCTAATTGAGCCCCATCATTCTGAACCCTCATTTGAAGTTTTCTTGGGACAAAGCCAGCCTTTAAGCTCCTCAAAGGAACTTCTGTTTTCACCCACTGAATTAATCATTTTACCCAAGAAGTTGATACCAGACAGATTAAAAACCTGAATTATAAGTTGAAGTCTCTCCAAACAATTTTTCAAGTTCTGAATTATTTAGGAAATTCTGACCTCCCAGAAACATTACACTGTTTGTTTCATCTCACTTCATTTCCCCCCAAAAGCTCTTTGACTAGAATGTAGTTGTGTACAGGTAAAACTACAGCTTACCATGAAAGAATGTATTATAATTCCAAGTGAAGGGCGCCTGGGTGGCTCAGTGGGTTGGGGCCTCTGCTTTCGGCTCAGGTCATGATCTCAGCGTCCTGGGATCGAGGCCCGCATCGGGCTCTCTGCTCAGCGGGGAGCCTGCTTCCTCCTCTCCCTGTCTCTTTGCCTGCCTCTCTGCCTACTTGTGATCTCTCTCTCTGTGTCAAATAAATAAATAAAATCTTTAAAAAAAATAATAATTCCACGTGAACATGAGAGAACATTATCTATGAGGTGGGAAAATGCCTGTGGCTTCGATCTTTCATTCAGCTTGAGCAGTGACCCTACCATCTTAGCTGTGATAACGCTGTGAGGAACCAAACTGTACCAGTCAGGGTGATTGCACTGGGCAACTTCATAACCCTCTTGACACTGGTTTAATTGAAATAAAGATTTTTTTTTCTTTTACTATCCTGAACATTTCTGTTCCCTTACAGAGGTCAAGCTCCAAAAGTACCAAGAGCATCTAAAGAGTCAGGGCCAAGGGACCAAAACAGAAATTTGAAGTGGTCTAGTGACTGAGGTTAGCATCTCTGCCAGAGAAGGAAATCAACCCTCCTTTTGAATCCACTTGCAGTTTGGTTTTGGGGATTTGGGGTCCTGAAACAATATGCAGAGATCTCTGTTCACACTCAGTCCATCCTGCAAGAAATGATAAAACCTAATTTGTCTAAATTGTTCATAAAGCCTCCACAGATATTTTTGTGTAACTATGAACTTCGTATTTCTCCCCAACAGTACGTCATGAATTTTCTCTGATATGTCAGTGTCCTCGGCTTTCTTGGACCCTCCACTCAATTTTTACCAAAGGCACTATGCTTGAGACTGGCATCACTGAGTTGAGAAAAGAGCAGGAATTCTAGGCTAGAAGAACTGGGAATAGGAAGTGGTTTGTTTCACCTCTCTTTCATCTGCCTTTTAATCACTCAGTTCACCCCCTGACAGTGGGAAATGGAATCACTGCCATGAAAAGGTAATAAAAAAGTGCACTTCCATTGCAATTTAGTATTCCACCTGACTCCAGTTGTAGGTGATAGTGCATGTGCATGCTTTCCCTTCCCTTCCCAAATAGTGTAAGCTCCTGAGGGTTGGGCGGTGAATTTCATCTCTATGATAGCCTTGTAGTTCACTTTTAATACAGGCTATGTATGTTAGTATACATCTCCATTTTTATGACATCTTTCTATTATACTATATTTTCTAAGAGGTAAAACTGTGGTTTATAATTTTTTATTTCTCTAACAATAACTAGAGTGTCAAGTTTCAAATTACAGGCGCTCTATATTGACAATTATTCAAGTATTTTTGTGCCAAGTAGTTTTTTTCTGTTATTTTACCTTTAGAAAAATTAAAAGTTCCTTTTTTATATTGGGTGTCTATATTTCATCTTTGTTATAGGTTATTTCATCTTACTTACAAATGTACAATTTAGGTTAAAGGCTTAGGTGTGCCAATAATGTCAATAATACATAGAAATAGTTGATATGAGCCTAAATTTTTACCTCTGCAAAATAAAGTGTAATCAAGGAAATATACTGTCATGTGGGCACATTTTTTAATTGCCCAAAAATTTATAAGAGAATGTATTTTTATATAGGATTTTAATGAATAAATAATACTAAAGCCCAGAAGGAAATTATGCTTTTTAGTATTTATTTAATGTTTACTTCCCCAAACAGCTATATCTCAAGGAATAAATTTTAGTCCTTGAGGTGGATATTCTAAAAATCCGCAGTGCCTGGGAGAAGGCAGCCTTTAGGGCCCTGCGCTGAGCTGGCAGCGCAGCCTCAGAAAGAGCACGGATTCCGGAGCCAGCCAGCCTGGGACCCAATCCTGGCTCTACTACTAACTAGCAGGTGACCTCAAAGAAGTCACTGAACTTCTCTGTACCACAAATTCCTCATCTACAAGGAAGGCATAATAATTATGGCTACCTCATAAAGTGTGAGGAGTAAAAAACATTACATACAAACAGTGTTCGGCACAGAATGAGTACCATATAAATGTTAATTATTATGATTCACCAAAACTCTCAGATTGAATATGTTCATTGGAGATGATGTACTGCACAGTCTACCTGCTTTTCAGGAAGCTGTAAAGATTGAATATGGTATATGACAGGGACAATGAAGTTGCAAGGAGTTGGGGATCAGCTCTCTGAAGAAGGAGATTTAGAAGGAATCATATGTATTCGAGACGGGGAATTCTGAGATGGAGGGGAGATGTCAGCTGTAGAAAAATATCTCTAAACTGTCTTAATCTTCGAAACTTGATCTGCAGAAGCAGACTGGGATAATATTAAAAGAATTCAGTCAAACTTCACAAAAGATCATGAAAATCAACAGAATGTACTCTCTTACTCAGTATTTCTTTCTGTCTTAAAACCCACATTCATACACATACTCATGCACGCACACACATGTACCCAGCGATGACATTCAGTTATGAGGTTTCAGCGATTTTGAAGTCATTAAAGTAAAGTGAGGAGATAGATTGTCATCAAGCCTCACTTTTCTGGGAGATACAGCTGATAATGGTGCCATCTTTAAAGCCAAGAAAAAAGCAGATGGCTTTCTCTCCCTCTGATTTCTGATGCTGTGGTCATGAAGAGTGCGCCCCTTTGTATCTTTTCAAATGTAATAAAAAATAATGGGATGGAACACATACTTTCCTGGAGTGGAGGAAAAACTACAAGTCAGTGTAAATACTAATATGCTGAATTAAAAGAATGAAAACTTGGTTCTTATAGCATCTAGAACACAATTTTAAGGTAATAAATTAAAAAATTAATCCCTGTTTGGGGATCATTCTCAGCAATCTTTTCTTCTCATATCTTTACAAACTTAACAAATCCTTTCCTCTCTCTTTTATTTTCTCTTCTCTTCTTGCTTCTTTAATGAAATCACCAATGTTGTACTCTCCTTGATAATTTTTGAAAAGTGTGTAATGAGAAAATGTTAAGGATATAATAATTAGAGGGAGAAAATAAAAATTGATAATCCAGATAGAATTAGCTTGACTTGAGGAAGTTAGAGTTCAGAAATATGAATGAAATTTACTAATAAAGAATAAGTGTCTTTTCAAAGAGTTTTAAATGGAGGGGGCACGATTCTAAACCCCACTTCAATTTTGGAGGAGGAGGGAGGAAAGAAACAGAAACCACTTGAGATGATCAGTACAGAATGGGGACAAAAAAAGAAATAAAAAGACTGTCTTCCTTCTTAAGGGAATGGATAAATAGAGTCTAAGTCTGATGAACATTTAGGGATGAGGAGAATGTGATTAAAAAATAAGATGTTTCTCCTAGGAACTCAAAGTATGTTCATAATTATGATTTCACATTGTTATCGTCACATTCGCCAGTAAACTATATGAAACATATCTTTCTATCACTACTTTATCATGAAATCTTTAAAGTATAGTTTTTTTTTTTTTTAAAGATTTTATTTATTTATTTCACAGAGGGAGAGAGATCACAAGGAGGCAGAGAGGCAGGCAGAGAGAGAGGGGGAAGCAGGCTCCCTGCTGAGCAGGGAGCCCGATGCGGGCCTCGATCCCAGGACCCTGAGATCATGACCTGAGCCGAAAGCAGAGGCTTTAACCCACTGAGCCACCCAGGCGCCCTGACACTTTTTTTCTTAAATCACTGGTACACATGAGGCTACTCTCTTCATTTATTATGATATTACACTTAAAAATCAAATTTTTACTTTATTTGCATTTTTCTCATTACTGATTAGTTTGAATGTATTTTAATTTACTACCTCTTAGGCATAAAATTCATAATCATAACCATAGCTCATTTTAAAAATGATTTTGGATCAATTTTTTTCATTGCATTTTCAAAACATGTACTGAACATGATAGATGGTATGTTGTAGGTATTTTGAATTTTGTTAATTTATTCTTGACAGTGATTTTTATAAAGTAGTTATTTATAGTATTTGTTCTACCTTAGTTTGTGCAGTAATGATGTCAGACCTTTATTAGGAGACATTTGGTTTTGTTTTGCTTTAACATTGGCATAAATTAAATCCACCAATAATGAATATAATAAATGAACACCTTATGAGCACTTATGGAAACTATCAAAGTTTCTCATTTGAAGAACTAAGGGAAGCTTAACCATAAATTATTGTTTTCAGATCAACATATCTATGACAAAGTACTAAAATAGAGCAAATGGTCTTTTCAACCAATGACAATAAACAACTGAATATCCACATGCAAAAAATATCTGGACACAGCTGTTATACCCTTTGCCAAAGTTAAATTAAAATGCCTCACANGAATTTACTCTGATTCTTAGAATCTTATGTTCCCTTAACTTGAGAATGTTGTCAGTTTTGCCTGTTGGAGAAGTTAACAATACTGAGTAAGAGTGGAAAATAGAGGATTGCAGATGTGTAGACATGAATTCAAGTCTTCTATCTCTTAATCTTGGGACATCAACTAATCTCTGTAATCTCGGTTTTCTCGTTTATAAATCATGGATGGGAATAAAGCTCTTTCCTTGGTTCTGGAAAGAATGGTTGGACAATAGTTGTAAAGAAGTTAGCGTATACCCAGAAGATGGTGAGCACTCCAACAATGCTTGCTGTTAACTTGAGTATTAATCACTAGATTTTCCTTTCCTACCTCATGTGATATGAAGAGATTAGTTAGATGATTGGTTGTTTTGAAGTTTAAACACAGAAAAACTAAAAAAACGAAATGCACAAATATACTTACGGGTTTTCTAGTTTATATATTCCCCAATGGTAATAATCCTGTTACTAGTAATTAATGAAATTGTTTCAGTCTGAGGTAGTTGATACAGTGTCTTGCACCCTCATATTGGTTATGGGTTATGTAGAAAGAAGATGATCTAGAATTTCTGTTGAAGAGAAGGTAACGTAGATGGAAAGGAAAAAGGAGTCAGTGAAGAACACCAATCATAGCCAAGTTCTGATTCCAAACTTATTCAATCCAACTAGATTTTACTGCTGGACATGGATAGGGTTGATGGGCCTTTTAAAAGTAACAGTTTGATTCAGTTTGGGGCCTTTTAAAATTGCTTTGGGAAAAAATTGGTCTTCAAATTTGTGTATTCCCCAATTCATATCTTTTTTTTTAAGATTTTATTTATTTATTTGACAGAGAGAGAGAGATCACAAGTAGGCAGAGAGGCAGGCAGAGAGAAAGGGGGAAGCAGGCTCCATGCTGAGCAGAGACCCCGATGCGGGTCTCAATCCCAGGACCCTGAGATCATGACCTGAGCTGAAGGCAGAGGCTTTAACCCACTGAGCCACCCAGGTGCCCTCCCCAATTCATGTCTTATTCCCCTTGGGGTTCTTTTTCTGTTACTACCTTCACTCCCATTCATCTTACCCTGCCTCGTGTTACAGCAAGTACTTTGCTTTAGAAGCAAGCTCCATTGAATGCTACATAAAATACCTTTTCATAGAGCATAAAGCTTATTCCCACAGATGTCATGGTGAACAGACCAATTGCTCTAAGTTTCCCTTTTAACTGTATTTTCAAACCCCAAATAATACATCTAAGTTTACCGTAACATTTTGAAGCAACTTTTTCTCTAACTGATAAATTCTGGTGTTTTCTTTTTCATTTTTCCTTTCTTAGTACACGAAGGCTCTGTTCTTGTTGACACCATTTTTCTGTAACATTAACCAATAAGTTATTTTTGATAATGGTGAGTTTGTCCTCTAGCAATCTCTTCTGACACTTGTTATCTGCCAAAAGAAAAAAAAATGCCTTGTGAAGATTTGTCAAAGTTAGCTAACATTAACTCTTCCTTACAACCTGCCACATAGCCAATCAGCCTGGGCCAAGGATTTCTCATATAATATGAGAGAATAGCGTTGGCTTCCAAGCCATGGGGATAACCCAGCTGGCCATGCCAAAACACATAGAAACCCGGCAAGGAGCTTGAAGTCAGATTTATAGTTTGCCTAATGAGATTTATGATTCTCAGTTATATTTCTTGACTCAGTCCGTGTTTCTGTAAAGAAACACCTAAATGGAAATTACCTTTTAACTGGAAGATGACAACTGTGTCAATTCCAGAAAGGTCTCCAGTGGGATCTCATCCAGTTACTATCGTCAGATGAAATTGGACGAAATGACTTCTACCCAGACAGGAGCCTGTACCTACATATATCTGTATTATTCTAAGGATCCTACATGATCCCAGATTCCCCGAGAAATGTGAACAATACAGAATCTTAGAAACCAAAGATAATTTTTTTATTCACCATTCTGAAGACATTAAATGGCCCCTTGTATTTCATCAGAGTTACTTTAACAAGGAAAAATACAGAACATTTACTACTGAAGCATGGGAGGATGTATTCATTTAGCCCTTTGACAAATGCTAGTTTAACAGCTTATTTGCATAGGAGACATCTGAATGCACTTGTAATGTCTAAATCTTTATTTCTAAACAATGATAATTTACTCATTACTTCATTTTAAAATCTCTGAGCTGAAGTGACCACAGAGGTCATCCGGTTCTCAGTGATGTTCCTGGGAAGCAGTCAACCATCAGCTTTCATGGGGAATTCTGTGTCATAATCATCACAAATTTTATTGAGAACTTTCTATGATCCAGGAAGTTTTCTCATCCTATCTCATTTCTCTGTCTCCCATCACAGTGTGGTTACAATTCCATTGGATATTTCTCTTATTTATGGTACCAGCATTGAACACTGTCAGCATTTTGAGGACAAGACCGGAAAGAAGTGGGACTATTTGCCTCCCTAGTTCTAGATAAATAATTTTCTTCAGATAACCTGGGACCACACTACTTGTGTAGGCATCCTCCATTAACGACAAACTTTGATCATTAGATCATTGTTGTCCTTCCTCAAGAATTTTAGGGGCACCTGGGTGACTCATTTGGTTAAGTGACTGCCTTCAGCTCAGGTCATGATCCCAGGATCCAGGGATCAAGCCCCACAGTGGGCTGCCTGCTGTTCAGGGGAGCCTGCTGCTCCCTCTCTCTCTGCCTGCCACTCTCCCTACTTGTGCGCTCTCTCTCTCTCTCTCTCTCTCTGTGTCAGATAAATGAAATCTTTAAAAAAAAGAGTTTTTAAATATTCTGTAGAACAGGATTTAAGGTGAGAGGCTAAAGCATGCCCATTGGAACTGGCCCTCAATTTTAAACTGATCTCTTTATCATTGCTCTTTTCAGAGTCCAGGTCTTTAATCAGACACAGATCCAGTGTATAGTCTCCATATATATATGTATATACATATATATGTTCTTATGATGTCATGTATTATTTCACTGTACAGTATCCCTTTCTCTTTCTCTCTCTCTCCCTTTCCATATATATATATATAATATATTATATATATATATATAATCTCATGATGTCATTTATGATTTCTTGAAATATAGTGTTGTAATAATGTGCTGCAGGACCAGGTGCATTATATAGCCTACATTTGCCTTCTAATCTAGCCCCTCTAAAACAGAAAAACATGTTAACATAGTTTTAGCACCTTTTTAAAAGAGGTTATTTTTGCAACTAATATTGCAATACAATTCTCCTCTCTTCAGAAGAATCTGGCCTTGTATTCCCATCTTCATCACTGAAACAGCTCCCTCCCTCCAATGAAATACAGTGAACATTTTAGCCTTGTCTGTCAATGTTGACGTACCTAAGTTGGGCTAATTTATTTCTGCATATGTCTTATTTGTATCATTAATTTTGCTTTCAGTTCCCTATTATCTCTGAGCAAAAATTATGCTATTTGAACCATTTTCTGACAAAGGAATTATGTACTTAATTTCTTCAATTTTTTTTTGCTGGACAATATTAATTGTTTATATTTTACAGAACATTTTAAAACTGTACTTTCTTTCTCAAATGCAACATTATAATAAATCTGGGTCCCTATTATATTATATAATCTTAAACTTAGTTTTACTTTTGAAATAGTAGAGTGTTGTTATAGGTTGCCTTTTGCATTTCCCAATCACTTTCTTTTTTTTAATTGAGATATAATTAACATATTATAATTGTATTAGTTTTAGGTATACAACATAATGCCAGTTATTTTCAATGAACAGTTTTGGTTAAGGACTTTTGTTATGGCTCCCACCTCAAAAACTGAAGGCATCTTGTGACAGCTCTATTGAATTAGATAGTATTTCTTCGATCACCTCCCAAATGGCAAATGTAGAGAACAGTTGAACTATTGCTTTCAATATAGTTTTTAAAACTAATTTGATATTTAAACTCTGAAAGAGGTATTAACCGTCATGACATTTGAGTTTTATTAGTTGTCTTCTACCACACCTGAGTATCTTTTGCTCTGCCAACTTTGCTAATCCATTTGGACTCCCTCGAACTCAGCTAACTTTTGGGTAAGTTGGACCTGAAGAAATCTACCAGTCTCCAGAGGCCAGTTTATAATGGGAATTATTGTTTAAGCCAGAGTTGGCATTTGGTTCAGTCCATTTCCCAGGCTTAAGTAGATAATACAAGTTTGCATGTGTGTCTACTTTTATTTAATCTTTTAAAAAGTGTTTAATACAGTCATGCTTGATGATGCGGCACAATACCTAAAGGCTGGTATTAAGATATGTTTCTGATCCTCTGAAAAGCTTTTCTGACTCAGTAGGCTGTGAACGTTCACAATAGCCCTAAAGGCAATCCTCCATGAGTTATTGTAGGTTGATAACTGCACCTGGATTATCCATAGCAAAGAAAATTTGCAACATGCTTTCTAACAGTCCGGTCAGTGGAATAGTATCGGATAAGATTCATCTGGTGGACAAGATAGATGATAGGCCAGCCCACATAAAAAATATTTCATATAAAAGACCTTCATTAATAACACTGATATAATCATATTAGAATCCTTTGCTGAAGCAATCTCGAATTATGTAAATGGAGTAAGATACAAAAGAGCAAGTAAAATCATTTGCAACTTAAAAGTATATTTTGTGAGGGCATAATATCCTTCGTTCAAATTCATATTACAAAAAGCATGGGCTTATAGCATCTGAATTAGGAACTCAGAACAAAAATAGATGATTTGATATAAATGAAACATAAAACTAATTTATTTGAGAAAGAGATAATTGCAAATAAAAAAGTAGTGTTTCCTACCTCCCATCTCCAACCCCAGGCAAAAAAAAGTGTTAAATAGTAATTCTATACAGTATCAACATTAAAAACTATTGTAGACTTCTCTGTTGGTCTAAGGGCTTGGAATTAAAATGTGTCTCTGTACTTAAGAAAATAAACATATCTACCATGTTTACATATATTTGCAAATTTAGAAATTATAATATAAATGTTTTTACCATAAATAATAGTTGCCTAAAATACAGTATTTTTAAATTAAACTTTTCACTGTGAGATAATTACAGATCACATGAAATTATGTGAAATAAAGCAGAGAGAGCCTGTATCTCCTTTACCCAGTTTCCCCCCGTGGTAACATCTTGAAAAACTATAGGGTATCACTATGGGGAGAGTAATATTGATAGTCAGGGTGATGAACTTCTGTGACCAAAAGGACCTCTCCAGCCGCCTCTTTATGACCACAGCCACTTCCCCAAACTCCACCTAACTCAGCCCTGGCAGCCACTAATCTGTTCTCCATTTCTACAATTTCGTCACGTCAAGAATATTATGTAAATGCAATCATAAATGTAGTATATAACCTTTTGGGATTCTTTTTTTACACGGCATAATTCTATGGAAATTCATACAGGTTGCTACATATATCAGTAGTACCTTCCTTTTATTGCTGAGGTGTATTTCATGATGCCGACACACCACTGTTTGTTTAACCCATTTTAGGACATCTGGGTTGTGTCCAGTTTTTTCCTGTTACAGATAAAGCTGTTATAAACACTAGTGTACAGTTGTTTGTGTGAACACATCTTCAATCCCTTGGGGTAAATGGCCAGGAGTGCAATTGCCAGGTTGTATTTTAGTTGTATGTTTAGTTGTATGTTTAGTTATATGGTTAGTTGTATGTTAGTTGTATATGAGTTGTTAAAGAAACCCACAAACTGTTTTTTCAGAACAGCGTGCATAAATATTTCCCTCTTTCTGCTTTTAAGGTTTTTGTCTCTGATTTTTCAAATTTTGACTGTCATGTGTCATGCTTAGTGTGAATCTCTTTGGGCTTATCCTGTTTGGGCTTCACTCAGCTTCTCGGACATGTAACTTCACATCTTTTGTCAAATTTACGAAGCTTTTGCCCACTATTTTTTTAGTACCTTTTCAGTACTTCTTTCTTTTGCTTTTATTTCAGGACTCAATCATACAAATGTGAGCTGTTTTATTATAATCTCAAGGGTCCCTGAGGCACTTCGTTTTTTTCAATCTAATTTTTTTCTCCCTTGTCCACATCAGATCTATCTTCAAGGTCATGGATTCCTTTCCATTCAGGAGTTGAGTTGTTTTATTATTATACTTTAGTTATTGCATATTTTTTAGCTCTAAATTTTCAATTCGGTTCTTCTTTCGGTCTTCTATTTCTTTGCTGACACTATTATTTAAATTTATTTCAAATGTGTTCATAATTGTTTGTTGAAGGATTTTTATGATAGTTACTTTAAAATATTTGTCAGATAGGTAATTCTAACATCTCTGTCATCCAGCTCTGTGTTATGTTCCACTGATTACCTTTTTTCATTCACTTTGAGATCCTTCTTATTAGCATGTTGAGTACTTTTAAACTGAAACATGGACATTTGGGATATTATGTTTTGAGACTCTAGGTCTTTCTTAAACATCCTGCTTTAGCTGGGTTCTTCTGATACTGCTTTGGCAGGGGAAAGAGGGATGCACACTCATTACTGCCAAGTGGGGTAGAAGTCCAGGTCCTCCACTCCACCTCCTCTGAAACCAGAGTAGGGAAGGGCTTCTCATTAAGGCTGGAGACAGTGGACTATCCTGCTCCCCACATGGCCTTCACTAATATCTCTGTGGCTGGGAAGGGTACCAGTGCCTTGTTACTGCTCCTAGGTAGCTTTGTCGGACACCATGGAGGCAGAGGATTGCCTTCCTTACTGCTGAGCATTGGTGAAAATCCTGATTCTCCACTACATCTCCCTGACACCCCCTGAGGAGGATTTTTCAGGGAAGGTATACCTCCTTATTACAGAGTGAGGCTAGAAGTCTAGATTCCCCTTGTGATCTCTACCTGACACTAGGGAGAGGGTCTTCCTCTTTCCAGACAGGAATGAAAGTCCAATTTTCTGCCTGGCGTCTCAGACACTCCGGCATGGTGATGGGAGGAGTCTTGGCCCGCCCCTCTTTGTGGCTGTGGTTGAGGAAAGGGATACAGATTTTTCTGTGACTAAATAAGAGCTATTATTGTCTTAAAATTTTGTCTTACTAGGGTGTCCCTTTCCTGGTCCTTTGGCTTTTATTAGGGTTTTTCGATACATGCGTGTTGGCATTTCTGGGTTGTAAGCTTCTTCAGCTCCAGTTCTGCTATATATAAAATGAACGAAACATAGGGAAGTCATCCCCATGTTTTTCCTTGGCTCTTAAGATTCCTGCCCAGTCTACATTCTTTCCACTTTTCAGAATCTTCCTATGTTTGTTATGTATAAAATGTCCCGTTTTTTCAGTTGTAGTTATTGGGAGGTTTAGAGACAACTATGTGTACTCCAACTTCCTGGAAAGAGAAATCCAGAAGATAGTATTTTAAACACTAAGGTTGTTACATTTTCAATGACTACAATTGAATCTTTTTAAATACTTACCAAAAGGCTTTGGTTTCCTCTTATCCATTAGCTTCTAAGTGAGTTTCTGGGACATGCAATCATAATTTGGTTTGTAGACACAAAAAAGAATTTCAATCTGATTAGTTATAGAGAGAAAATATGATTTCCTTTCAGTGAGTAATGATATCATGATGATATGAATTCCCTATCAGGTGAATTAGAAATGAGCAAATCATATTATATGTATCAAGGTGAAAAGATGAATTAAAAAAAATTTAGGCATAGCTCTGCTTCGAATGCCAAAAACTAAAACAACTGGAATATTTCGTTGGTTTTTTTTTTTAAATATGTGGATGATTGTATGTTTGCCTAATATAATACCACTGGTATCTTTCATTATTATTCAAATTATCTTTAAATTAAGAACAAGCTAAAATAATTTTATTTTAATTCCATGTACTCAGATCTACTTTGACAACATGGGTCACTGTTCTCTGATTTGTGTGCCGTTATTCCTTCCCATTGCCGAAAGTCCCCTAAACCAGATTGCTTGCTCCTCCCTAAGCATAATCTTCCCAGAATTTTCCTGAATTCTGCTTGAAAGACATCCTCACCTTTCTCCTCATTATTCCCTCTCAAAGCCTTCCCATCTCTCAAGCTCTATTTTCAAAATGCCAACCCTGCAACCTATCCTAGGGTTGGATTGCCCATTCTTGGGGGACACCATATTTTAATTCCGTCTTAAAGGATGAGTTAGAGTTACTCAGAGGTGCAAGGCTGAGTAGGGATGGCAGGGAGGTATAGAGCATGCACATGCCTTGTTGGCAGAGTGGGTTAATGAGTTAAAAAACAGAATGAAACCACCTCATGTAGGTTGGCAGACTACCAACAGCTTACTTACTATTGGCATTAATTCCAAGACTAGGAATAGTGGAAAATGAGGCTAGAAAGTTATCTAAGGATCACATTAGGAAGGGTTTGTATTCCATGAAAATTTTTTGACTTTATCAGTGGAAGATGAAGTGCTTCTTTTTTTTTTTTTTTGAAGTTAAGCATACACTTTTAATCTTTTCGAAGTACGTGGGGTTTTTAAATGTTTTCTTTAAATTCAATTTAGTTAACATATACTGTATTATTAATTTCAAGGGTAGAATTCAGTGATTCATCAGTTGCATATAATACCCAGTGCTCCTTTCATCAAGTGCCCTCCTTAATGTCCATCACCCAGTTACCCCATCCCCCCACCAACCTCCCTTCCAGCAGCCCTAGGTTTGTTTCCTATAGTTAAGAGTCTCTTATGATTTGCACCCCTCTCTGTTTTCATCTTCATTTATTTTTCCTTCCTTTCCCTTATGTTCATCTGTTTTGTTTCTTAAATTCCACGTTTGTGTGAAATCATATGTTGTTTGTCTTTCTCTAATTGACTTATTTCACTTAGCATAATACCCTCTAGTTCTATCCACGTTGTTGCAAATGGCAAGATTTCGTTCTTCTTGATGGCTGAGTAATTCTCCCTTATATGCATGAGTGTGTGTATGTGTGTGTGTGTGTATAGCACATCTTCTTTATCCATGAAGATGTGGTGCTTCTTAAGTGTATTGTGTAAAAAATGACATAGTTAGATTTGCAATTTGATACATACCCAAGGCCCTCCAGTCATCGCCCTAATCTGCCTTCCCAGCTTCTATTTCCAATGCTCTGGTATGGGATCCCCAAACTCTCAGATCTGACTAAAGCTCTTCTCTGAACACAACCCACACCTCTGCCACTTGATGAACATACTCCAAAAAAGCAAGATCCATTATCTCTCCCCTACAAAAATATATATGACACTCTTCCAGTGGTGGTTGTGAGAATTAATGAGCTAATGCATGAAAATACACAGTTTACTGTTTGTCACTTAGTACACGTTCAATTTTCCTCCTTCTTCAAGACACTTATCTTAATCTACCTCACATTATAATTATATGCATATACCAGCTACAAGACTGCAGATTCCTTGAAGATAGGACTGCACCTAAAACAATGGCTCTAACTTGGGGAAATTTCGTCCTTTAAGGGACACGTGGCAATGTCTGCAGACATTTGTGATTGTCTCAGTTGTCAGCTGGATTGATTGTAGGCTGTTACTGCTTAAGCATCCTATAATTCACAACAAACCCTACAAGAAAGTATTACCCAACCCAGATGTCAATGGTGCCAAGGTTGAGAAACTCTGGCTTAGTTTGTCTTTGCAGCCCACGTAGCAATTATAGGAGTTGCACATTATAAGAAGCATTCAGAGTTGTTGCAAATGATTTGAAGCCCCTTTCTGTAGGTAAATTTTATAAATTGCTATGGAGTAAAAATTAAATTATAAATTTATATGGTGTAGGTAAAGCATAAGATAACAAAGGCTTATGAATCTTGATTAATTTGGGGGAAACTAATTTCCATTTGTATTTAGAGGTGACCAATTTAAAAACTAAAGTTCTCTTAATCAGCAAGCTTTTGTAATGAAATGCAGCAGGATTTACTTTTATATCAAAGGAGTTCCCCTGATAGTTAAAGAATGCAACCGAATACAATTAAAAGATCACTGGTAAGCAGAATACAGTGCCTGGCTGCATTCTGGGAGACTAGTACACTTAATAATCCAGAATCTAGTGACACTTTAACGAGAAGCTTAAATTTATTGGCCCTGAATCTCAGAATTTATCAATGCTCTCTGCCTAGACTTTCATTTAGAAATAATGAAGTGATGAGTGAAAATCAAAAGAAAAGTTTGTGACTAGGAAAAGGTTGCTTCATAGATAATTCAAGTAGTAAGTATTTAAAACTAAAAAGGAGATAAATTATTGATAAATGGAGAGCATTTAGCCAAAGATGGTAAGGACTTCCCGGGGAGGAAGGAAAGGAGCCGCATAGGCAGTACCCAGGGGATTTAACCAAAGCCACAGCCTCTTTAACTAGCCACAGTCAGGTGCAAGCACGAGTGACAGAGTACCCATGGGACCGACTCACTCAATGATTAGAGCATTTTCATGAATCCTGGTGGAAAAAAGATTAAGAAGTGTTAGTATTGCCTGTTTTTCCAGTACCTATGAAAATTTCAAATTACTATGTCATTTTGTTTGGTCAAATCGAAATCTTAGCTGTAGCCAAATTTCTAATACCACCTTGTCCTCTAAAAATAAGCCTGTAGGGCGCCTGGGTGGCTCAGTGGGTTAAAGCCGCTGCCTTCGGCTCAGGTCATGATCCCAGGGTCCTGGGATCGAGGCCCACATCGGGCTCTCTGCTCCGCAGGGAGCCTGCTTCCTCCTCTCTCCTCTCTCTCTGCCTGCCTCTCTGCCTACTTGTGATCTCTCTCTCTGTGTCAAATAAATAAATAAAATCTTTAAAAAAAAAAAAATAAAAAATAAAAATAAAAATAAAAATAAAAATAAAAATAAGCCTGTAAAAACAACAATCCTGGTGATTCCATCCGATAAGGAAAGAGTTCTTACTACCACTATTTTATTGCCCATAGCAACATATAATTTAAAGAGAAAAATGTGATTTGATGATTTTTCTAAGATATGCTTTAAAAAAAATCTGAATATACTTAGTGGTTCCCTATGTAGCTCTCCATTATGTGTACTGCTTCAGAAATTACATTCAGGGGGTGGAAGGACAGGGGTACACATTCCCTCTTATCTGGGATGTGGAAACAAAAGCCCTTGAAAAATATGTTGCAGGGGTCTTCTTCCTCATCCATTCCTCCCCCAAGCTGGGTCACCACTGTTTTATCCCATGTCAGTTCTCTTTGGAAGAGAGCTAGAATCTGCCAGAATATGCTTTTCTTCCTCAAATTCAAATTAGGGATTTTCTAAAGTTTCTCTTTTAACTGGACCCCTCTTTGTCTCCAGATAATACTATGCTCATTAAATACTTACCAGCGTACCCTCTGACTTAAGGTGTTCCAGTCACATCTTCCAGAGAGATCACTGTCAGCTAATGAAAAACAACTTCATTAGGCTCCTCACAGCAGCTCCTTCTTGCCCTGTGCCTTAGCTTCCTGCTGGAAGACTGCAAGATTTCCTGATGTTCCCTTCCCCGTGCCAAATAGTGTCCCAACTATTGACCTATATGGTCAATTCTCAGCCAGATCAATGCCTTTCTGAAATGTCATTGAGAATAATCTTCATCACCATTCCATCCTTTAAGGAGTCCCCTAAACAGGAATATTTTGGGGAAAATGCCACTATCAGGAAATTATATGTGTTTTCATATTTTCACCAGCACACGTGATTTCACTAAATAAATATTATAATGATACAAAGAAATACAAAACCACTCCATCTGAGGGGCTAGATATCAAAGAACTTTGCTTTGCTCCTTACTAATTTCAGTGAGCAAAGACTTCTCCAACCATAGGGACCTTTTTGCAGTGTGTTTCAGAAAGCAGGATGTGATGTGCTCGATCCCAAATTCAATGCATCGTGATAGGTCTGACCTACAGGTATCCACCCCATCACCTCTCTATAACATGTCATCCTAATTGTGTTTAGTATACTCTGGTTCCTGGTACAGGTCTAAATAAGGGTTTTTCTCACTTACGAAGTGTCCATGCAACATACCACAAAATCTTCATATTTTTTCCTCAAAACATTTTTCTAGTAGTCGGTGAGAGTCCAATTTTAGAATCTAAGGCTCTTAGCAAATGAAAGTAAATTAGAAGTTGATTGGCACAAGTGCAAATGTTATTCCATTAATAAATGACCATAACTTTTTTTCCTGCATCTAAAATAACTTGTTTTAGATTGCCTGGCAATTAACGAATCTTACACATAAATACAGTTCAGAGAAAAAGGAGCCATATGTTGATTTATAAGGAAGATAGATATCACTTGAATCAAGAATCCACAACGGAGGGCGCCTGGGTGGCTCAGTGGGTTAATGCCTCTGCTTTCGGCTCAGGTCATGATCTCAGGGTCCTGGGATCGAGGCCCGCATCGGGCTCCCTGCTCGGCAGGGAGCCTGCTTCCCCCTCTCTCTCTGCCTGCCTCTCTGCCTCCTTGTGATCTCTCTCCCTCTGTGAAATAAATAAATAAAAAATCTTTAAAAAAANTCTGCCTTCGGCTCAGGTCATGATCCCAGGGTCCTGGGATCGAGTCCCTCATTGGGCTCTCTGCTCGGCAGGGAGCCCGCTTCCTCCTCTCTCCTCTCTCTCTGCCGGCCTCTCTGCCTACTTGTAATCTCTCTCTGTGTGTCAAATGAATAAATAAAATCTTTAAAAAAAAAAAAAATCCACAACGGACTCAAGATTCAGGATGAGGAACCATCATTTGGGAACACTGAATCTCGCTAGTCATAAACTGCCTGCCTTTGAAAAGCCACTCCCCCAGTGAGGTACAGTCCCATTGCCTTTGGCTCCTGTCTAAAGCATCTTTGTTTTGTTTCAGCTGGCAGGGTTCATCTACGCCTGTTATGTTGTGAAATGTATAACTGAAGAAGAGGACAGCTGTAAGTATTAAAGCTCTATTCTGTTTCTTTCAAATTCGAAGCGTCTCCTTTACTTCCTCCTACCTAGCCTTCCTACTTCTCAGACAATATCCTCCAACACATCATTGGAACAGGGAATAAGCCTTTTGTATCCATCGGACTAAAGTGTTTTCATGAAAGTATCCAGCATATTGAAAAAATGGAGAAGCACCCATTTTGAAAACATGTTTCATTCATTTCATTAAAGGTATTTTTTAAAGATGTGTTTCTCTTATAACAATTCTAGTAGAGAATAAAGAGGGGGAGTGGAAGACAGAAATGATTTTTAAGTGTGGTTGATTTGACTGCTTTCTTTTTATAAACCCTTATTAAGTATTGATACCTAATCAATTTCACCCAGGACTAAAATTCCCAACAATCAACAATTTGGAATAGTTCCTAAAATTTTCAAGAACTGACTTCAGATTAGTTCAAGAAATGTGTTTTCAGGAAACCAAATGTTCATACTTCCTTTTTGTCCCTACAATTTGATGCAAATAGCTCTGACTCTCTGTCAGAGTCTCAGCATCGAGACCTATTGGTTAATCCAGAGTTTAGAAGCCAGTCCCCACTTTCAAGCCTCTAAGTGGTTCCATTGTGTTTGACTCTTCTAAGCATGGCACATGGAAGGTTTCACTCCTTTCTAGCCCCCCTAAGGAACTGAAATGAGAGGACTGGAAAATACTATGCTCATGGTACTGTCATGGATACTTGCCTCGGCAGCTATATTTACTCTGAGGGAAAAATTAGAGCTGGACGACTTTTTTCTTTTTTTCTGGTTTCCAAAAATATTCATGATGATCGGGATCTCAAGACAAAAGATGAGATCCATTGCTCTGTAAAGATTATTTGAGGAAAAATTCCCAAGAGAAATATGTGTTTCTTCTTCACTTTCTAATCATACTAAAAAGGAGAAAGCAGTATCAGGTGATCAATTTGGAGCAGGCACTTTTTCAATCACAGTAATACATGATGTCAAATCAGGAATACACAGTACATGGTTTATTATTTTGTATGTTAAGAGAAATGATGGTCCTTTCACTAAAAACAACATTTGTGTAACACTCCTCAATATGTCAAGTGTTATGTTAGGCTTTGAAGATTTTAAGATTAGTAATACACAAGCTTTTACCTCTAAGAATTTACCATCTAGTAGGGAAAAATAACATGTGAACAGGTAAGTATAATAAAACTCTGTAGAGTGTATGTTGTGGGGAGATAGGAAAGGGACCAGGAATAGTTTCATTGAGAAAGACACTCTTGAATGTGATCTTCAAAAATGAATCGATATTGTTGGGCAGCTGATGTGAGTAAGGTGATCCAAGGCAAAAATGAAAAAGCACCATGGCACATCACAGACTGCCATGTCCGGGCCAGAGCCGACAGACTAATAGGACTGAATTGTATCTGTATTTCCAGAGAAGATTGGAAAAGAGAGCAACAGTGAGTCAGTAGACAAATGGTCATGACAGAGTAAGGAGTTTGGACTTCATTTTGTATAGCATGACAGCAAATCAATTGGCAGGTAGTTTATGAAAAAAAGAATAACATAATCAGAAATGTGCTTTAGAAAAATCACATTGGTATCAACATGAAGGAAAGACTTTGATGGGGGCAAGAGGAGGGAAAGGGAGACTAGTTAGGACATCATGAAAATGACAGATACGAGATGGTGAAGGTCTGGACATCTCTGTATTAGAGATGGAGAGGCTGGATCTGGTAAGAAACAAGCTAAAAAGAAGTAGTTCCTCAGTGATGGATGGGTACTAGGTAAGAGAAGGACTGACAGATTCCTGGGTTTCTGGTATGAGTGAATGGATCAATGGAAATGTCATTCGAGGAAAGTAGAATGGGGATGTAACAATTGGTTCTGTTTAAACAGGTTGAGACTGAGGTGTCTAATGAATGCAATTGAGAAGATATCGCACAAGCACTTGTCTTATGCACAAAAGCCTTATTCAAAGATTAGGAAGGGTAATAGATGTATGGATTTTAAAATATATGAACTCCACAACCTATGTGAGTTCATTCAAGTATTATCATTTTGTATCTTTGTGCCAACTCCTTGGTGAAGGACAAGTCCAAATTTCACATGGGAATTGAGCTTTCCTTAAACTATAATGTTTGGTTTCATTTCACAATGATGTCAGTGCATTTTCGTCTTCAGAAAATACTGACACACGAAATCTCATGGACAGATAATCAGTATCTCCCCAGAAGAGTACCTTCCAAAGGTTCCCCCTTGGATCCCAGAAATGGTAGTTCCATAATACATATTGCTCAGAAAGATTCCAAAGCCAACTAAGTTTGACACTAAAAATTAAGAATGCACATTTACATATTAACAACTCTGAGGGTTTTGGGGTAAAGCATGTTTGATTTTTCCTCATCTAAAATTTTGTTTTAACCATACTGCTTGGGTGAGGCCAGATACAAATCAAAGGGAGAAACTAGAAAGATTTCTACATGCTCATAGTTCCCCAGGGAAAATACAGCACACCATACAAGGCCACTGGGAAGGGTCATGAGGCAGAGAGAGAGGGCAGAACTGTTGGCCAAGCACCTTTATTGTGGTTTTCTCAGAAAGGAATGGGCAAGGCAGTATAAACAGGTTTAGGACTGGCTAGCTAAGTTTGAACCCTTGTTCACAGTGACAATTAGAGGAGACGATGTGGGGATATCTAAATTCTCCAGATGTTTTAAGCAAGCCAGGGTTGACTTGGGAACAACCAGTGGTCATTTTGTAGATGTTAAAGCATTAAGTTACAGAAATTGAAAGTATAGTTAATATCCCAGCATTTGAACACAAAACCCTTTTTCATAAGAAATCTTAATATTCCAGAGAATTAGAAGTCTGAGGGACTCAGTTTAGGGAATTCCAACCTCTGTCAAGTTTTGGCCAGAACCATGTAAATCCAAAGGGATATGAAGTCACAAGCATCTTTTGGAAGGTCAGGTTTCTCTTTCAAGTATCTAATAAACTATTTTCCAAAAAACTCCAAAAAAATGGTGCTTATATCATTATGTGTATTTTGACCATGGCCCCCTATCTGCCTTTATTAATACAAATCCCAGGGAGATTCCTCATAAACAAGTTTTCCAATCTTAGTCTTTTTGCTCAGTGGTGTAGATGAACTACTCGTCTATTTGTATACCCAAGAAGACTGATCCTTACCCTAGACATTCATGGGACCGCTAACCAGCCCAGAGGACATGCTCATTTGGGCCAGTTCTGTGTTCAGCTACGTTCATTTACTATGGTCCTTTACACACAGGAGTAAATTGTGAGTATTGGTTGAACACATGCTTTGGATTGATATTTCCCTTGTATTGTTATCTCCATCATTTGTCTGTATGGTCACCAACAGACACTGCCTAAATCCTCAAGAGTGAAAAGGTTGGAGATTTCTGTCTAATTTTTGGTAATCATATTCTAGAGAAAATTTTTTTCATCCCTTAAAAGCATTCTGGCTTGGAAAAAAAAAATGCTCTCAGAAAGTAAGGCCTGAAGTACGGGAGAAGTTTATTGTGTGTGTAAACAGAGAAGGGGTCTCGGGACGTGTCTGTTCTTACCTGCTCTCCATCTGCAACCAAGCATTCAGATAGTGGTGGACTGGCGGGATTAGCCACCTGCTTGCCAAACTGGATACGTTTTCCTTCCTAAGAGCCTCCTGAGGAACAGAGGACAGTTTTAGTTCTGTAAGTGTGCTGAAAACGGGCAGTGGAGCGAGAGATAAGGGCCCAATTTTGGAAACTGGAAAATTAAGGTATTCTTGACCTGAGTGTGGAGCTGACCAGCTATGTGCTCCATTTGGATATTGCAGACCTCAACAGCCAGTGTAGCCGGGGAGCTGCGGGGCCAGAAGCCTCCAGGCAAACTATGGAAAGGGTTCAGGCTCCAGAAGCAAGCTCTCCCACTTCACTCCATGAAATAGCAATCAGTCATCAGTGAACTAGAGGCACTTAAGACTGTAGCCACACCAAATGCCTGAGAATTTTTTTTTCCTTATTTCTCCTTTTAAACAGGATCTCATTTACTTTAGTGAAGCCCAGCTCGATAGATAGGTAGAGAGATGATAGATAAATAGATAAGATTGGTCGATATGCTTGAATACAAAGGTGGTTTGGTTTGGTTTGGTTTGGTTTCCAATGAAAAAGCCTGGACCTTGAAGTTTTCATCTCTGGCCCTTTAGTTCTGGAAACCAGAAGCACAGCGGGACAGGCCGGCAGGCGAGCTCACAGGACAGCAGTGCCATCTGCTGTGCCTTCCCGGAGACGACGACAGCTCTGGGAGCAGGGCTGCTTCCCGGGCGCAGGCAGATGGGGGGCGGGGGCCCTCATGCCCCCGTGTAGGAGTCGCCTAGGGCTGCAATAAGAAAGTACCACAGACTGGGTGGCTTAAACAACGCAAATTTATTTTCTCACAGTCCTCGGGGCTAGAAGTCCAAGATCGAATTATTGGCAGGTTTGGTTTCATCCGAAGCCTGTCCTGGCTTCTCACTCTGTCCTCGCAGGACCTTCTGTCTGTATGTGCACACCCCTGGGGTCTCTTCCTCTTATTTTTTTTTTTTAGATTTTTATTTATTTATTAGAGAGAGAGAGAGCACATGAGCATGGAGGAGGGGCAGAGGAGGAAGCTGTGCCCCACTGAGCGGGGATCCCAACCCAGGGCTCCATCCCAGGACCCCGGGATGATGACCGGAGCTGGAGGCAGACACAACCAAGTGGGCCACCCAGGCGCCCTGTCTCTCCTTCTTCTTATATGGACACCAGTCCTATTGGATCAGGGCCCACCCGTATGGCCTCATTTAAAATTAATTGTCTCTTTTAAAGGCCCTACCAAATACAGTCCTACTGGGGGTTAGACCTTTAACATATAAATGCGGGGAGGGACGGATTTCAGACCAACCATTCCCTATCAAAACACACACATGCACACGCATGCATGTGACTCCCGGACCTTTGACAGTCCCTGTGGAGCATAGATTGGGGCGAGCAGTGGCCCCCAGCCCATCAAACGCTTGCGGGTAAAAGGCTCCAGGCTGAACTAGTTCCCCCCTCCCGGGCTCCGTGCTCTCTGAGGAGTTCCCGGTCAGCACCCCCTGCCTTGGCATGGGGTGATCTGCCTTCAGATGAGAAGCCCCTCACCAGAAAGAAAGCTGGGAGCCGGCTCCAGAGGGTGTGCCTTGACACTTGAACCCCATTCGAGCGAGGCAACCATTGCAACGTACTTTTATATATGTGTTCATGAAAAGGCAGCGCTATTTCTTAGGAGGAAAGACTTTCTCCAGGAGAGCGGGCGACCCTTGCTGCGCTGTCTTTGTGGCAAGGCTCTTCCCTGTATCATCTGTTGCCAACCACGCTACGTTTTCCTTATGACCTCCAGTCCTTTCTAGTCTCCCCTCCGCGTTCTCTTTTACAACATTCTGTGAAAGGAATGAAATGTTCCGAGATTCTCGGTCTGGGATGCCTTTTATGATCTATGCAGCTCCTCTCTCACTTAATCCCGAGCTCTCCTGCACCACAGTTGGATGTCCACTTACACCGAGAGAATGAAAAACTTTGCTCTCAGCCTCGTTAGCACTGGGAGATGTGACAATTAAAAGGAAGACATGCAGCCATGGAAAATAGCACCAATCCAGAATAGAAAAAAAAATTATATGATTCTCAATTTGTATTACATTTTCTCATAAACCTTTCATTTAATAGTGAATGTAAAACAAAGCATCAGCCGTCTAGAAAACGGATCCATTTCTCTTAAGTAATCACTGTCTTTTCAAAAAGAGATTCATATATTTGCAAGTGTTATTAAATATTCAAATCGCCCCTAGAAAGATACAGAGTGTCATTAAAAAAATAATATCCTAAGGGACCTATTTTGAAAAAAAATATTGAAAAATGAATTCTAGATGTTTAAACTTGTAGATACACACGAATACAAATCCACCAACCAAGCAGAAATGCATAAAAACCTGTCCTGAATTCTCTAAATTCAAGTGGCCTTGGGATAAAAGTCACAATTGATTTATAGAAACGTTCATTTGAAAAGCAAACCACAGGAAATTATTCACTTCTCTGAGGCTAATAATTTTCTGTTATTTTTGTTTGATTTTTCTTCTAAAGGCTGCTGGCCTACACTTTGGTGTATTGAACTCCATTCTGCATGTTTTGATCATTTTTTCCAGTTTGTCAGGATCATTGAGTTTGAAGGCAGTTCTTTGAACACAATCACACACACTCCCACTTTGGGGAGAGGTAGAAGTGGCAGCAGGGAGGAGTACTACCCCTTTAAAAAATATTTGTTTCTTCCTGTTTAAAAAGAAATGTAAGTTTACTGTAGAACGTATAGAAAATACAAACAACACAAAAAGAAAATTAGAATGGCCCCGCAATTCTAAATTCTGTCTCTCCATTAACATATCCGTGTATTATATGGCTCCTAGTCTTCCTCCCTCCCTCCTTTCATTCTTTCCTTCCTCCCTCCCATTTTCCCTCCCTCCCTCCCTCCCTATTATCTGTCTATCTATCTATCTGTCTGTCTATCTATCTATCATCTTTCTTTCTTTGTAGCTGGTTGTTGCGGTCATCCTATACATTCTCGTTAGTAATCTAAGCTTTCTTTCTTGTTATTTATAAATCACTCTTCAAACTTAACCTAAGGGGTAGGCAATTAGCAGTTTACAAAAGATGCCAAGTTCTTGGGTATCAGATTGACAGAGTTAAGATAATGTTGTGGCTGTTGTACCTTTGGTGTAGCACACACAAGCAATCAAATGAGAGAATAATTTATTGTTAGTATGGTACTGTTTTATCATCTCTTTATGACATTTCTTTTGTGATTTTCAAGGTGACTTGAGTGAAATGATCTTGTCCACATCTGCTAGCCTCCCACAAAACCCAAACTTGCCATTTCTTTCCCCATTTCTGAACAGAATCACATATTATGAAAGCGTGGAGCCCCAGATTTTGAATGCTACTGATCTCTAGCTATGCTGCACAGAATCATAGTGAGGCCAAGGTAAAAGGTGTCACCTTGCTCCTTCTTCAACCTCCCCCAAAAAAACCCACAGGAGCTCTGCTGCTATTTAATTTTACAACTTTTACAAGCTTCTGCTTAAGATTTCTTTTGGACTAAGAACACTGCAGGTTTTAAAATGATGGAAAACTACTGTCTACCACTCTCTTTCAACACCTTAATTTTGTCGACCCATAAAGATTAAATGACTTGCTCAAGGTCACTGAGCTTATTCATGAACTTCACACCAGTGCAGCACATATTGACTCCCTCAGGATAAGAGAATATTAGCCAGTGGCCCTCGGGGACCACACCTGTCTTGACCACTGCTGTATCCTCAGCATCACACACATCTCCAACCCGGAGCAGGACTCAGTAAGATCTGGGAAGTAAATGAATCAATCAATCAGCTCTCCTTAAACACTTCTTGGACTATCCGGAAACTGGTAAGGAAATGTGACATCTCCTTAGACCCCAGTTTATTCTAAGTCAATGAATAATCAATTATAATAAAGCACTTTCGTTGTTTTCTAAACAAATGACAGAAAAGGATGGGACAGAGACTTGCTGCCATATGTAAAAATGAAAGACTGAAGTGAAATGAAAAATGAAAGATTTATTAAATGATCAACACCTGAAACAAATCCCGACATATGCTTATGCCTCCCATTAATCACATGCAAGTTTCCATCAGAGGCAACAGCGTTCCCTGCCAGTGAAATACACAGTTTTTACATTACATTGTCTTCCCCATTAGCTAGTAGTGGTCTCTTTTTTCAGCCTACTGTTAAATTCCTCCCTCTTGTGGTCATGGAAGGGAAAATATGTAAGCTTTATTTTTAACTTCAGATCTTCCGGTGAAAGTTGCATCTGATTCCTCAACAGTCACTTCTTATTTTCCCATTTTTCTCACAATGCCTCCTCCATTATATCATACCGCTTTCCACTTCCGCCCACACACGTACATACACGCACTCACATCCGCACACCTTCACGCACACACATACACACTATAATCATCTTTACAGGAATTTCACGTCCCTGAGTCAAAAAGGCGGGGGAAGAAAATTGATTTATTCCTTACCCTGTGTTGGTTCAAAACAACCAGGACCTTGCTTCTAACGAATCACATTGAGGTAACAATATTCAGCCTAGCACAAAGGAGGCCCCTTTCCCAGGCTGTAATAAAGGACGTATTTTATGCAGAAGGTATTTCTGCCTAGGAGAACTGAAGTGTTCCAATATGCTTCAGGTTGTCTTAATCAGCCTCAATGGAAAAGAAAGCCAGAGAGTGAACGGAAGGGCAAGTGGTGACATTTATAGAAACGATTAAAAGAAAAACCTTCCCTTCTGATTATTGTGCTTCATCTTGCAATTCTGCGGTACCCAGTCCACCTGTAATGGATTTACACCATCTCTCTGGACTCGCATTGGTAATGACATGACAAAGAAAGCAGCTAAGGGGCAGGAAAATAGCATGCTTTTAGCACCACAGTGTAGATATACACGCTGACAAAATAAAGTTCCCGAGATCCCATAGCCCCATCTTCCAAAGAACAAACGAGAACAAGACAAAGAGCCGGCGCAGGACACTGAGCGCTAAAAGCTCTCCAGAGCTGAGCCGCGCTGGTCAAGAAGACTCGAGATTCAACGTTCGTCTTTTGATCAATGGTGCTGGCACGTGCCCACTTCATTACATGCAGTTGCGCTTCGGTTGGGAAAGTGGCTTCTCATAGAGACAGAAGGCTGGGCTTAGCGGTCTCCTTCTAAACAGCAGAAGGATAGAAAGCGCCGCATCTCTAGGGATGGCCACCAAGTATGCCGAACGAAAATGTCTGAGCAGAGCAGCCTGACACGTAGCCTCTGAAGGAGGGCCTTGTAAATAAGCGACCCGAGGGCCACCCGTCAGTCCTGCGTGACATTTAAAGGAGGCTGCTCCAGCTGCGGGAACCAGAGGAGGCTTCCGCGAAGACGGGTTGGCATTGTGTGGCAGGAGATGGGGGAGAAACACACTTAAAGCTCACAGGAGGTGAGGTTTGTTTAAATAATAGAAAGTAATTAGACCGAAGACAAAAATCAGTGATGGCATTTTATAATTACAATTAATTTAAAGGTTAATTTCCTTTGGTGCTAAAATCTTATTTAAAACATTTACCAGGAAAGGAAATTAGGATGTTGCTATCAAGAGGCATAGAGTGCTTCTGGGAATCCGTGCCTATTATCACTTGAAAATTAGGTTAGGCCCAAAGTGGGAATTTCAGTTCATTTTTGTGTATAATGGATGGTGGTCAGGCTCAGTCGGTGGGCTTGGCTGGGGCAGGCCGTGCAAGATTTGCATTTTTTGTTTGTTTGTTTGTTTATGGGATTAATTGCAAATGTTTCCAACAAAGCAGCCTAGTTTATACATGAACAATCCTGACACGAAAAGAAAATTGGATATGGATTGCTTGCTCCCTTTGTAACTAATAAAGTTGATGTAATGGAATTCCCAAAAGCAGAAAAGCCAAGGGAAGCACACAGTAACGTCCACACGCCCTCGTCACAGAAGTGAATGGAACCGGGGGGACAGTGTTTCTGTTGGCTCCAAACCTGCCAATCCTGTTCCCGTCTCCCAGTTCCCGCATCTTCTGTTCATCACCCTGTTTCTCGACTGGAAATTGTCGGGTCTCAGGTTCCAAATGCTGTGTGTGCGTATGTGTGTAAATATATAAATATAAAATACGCATATACTACCTATACTCTACAGTATATTCACATACTACTCGGCAGCTCATCTCGCTGGAAACTTGCTTAGTAAAATTAATGCATAACAGGAGTAACAGTCAGAGGGAAATAACTCCTTCGCAATAATTTTTCCCATTCACTATGCCTGTGCAGAGTTGCTCATTTTAAATATTTTATGGCTATCATTGGTCTGTAAAACCATCCCAGAAATATAGACCTGCACAGAATCCTAGAGCTGTGAGCAGTATTAGCAATCACCTACTTTAATCCCCTCATTTTACAGTTGAGGAAAGGGACACTTGAATTGACTTTCGCCAAGTTAAACAGTCATTTGGAGGCAGAACTGGGAATAGAACCTAAGTCTCCTGATTTAAATATACTTTCCACATCACTTCTCTGTGATAATCAAGACAGATTCTTTCAACACGTATTTATCAAGTAACCACTCTATGGGAGGCTGCGTGTTAGTCACTAGGGATGAGGCGGGGAACCAAGCAGATCCCACATTTGCCTGCATGGTGCTTCGAGTCCAGGATGCATCTCACACGAAGAACTACTGTAACTCATAATGAGAATTCAGGCAAGGCGAGGAGGTGTGGTGGGAATTGCACCCCAAGTGTCTCATCCAAATGAGAAGACTAGAAAATTCCTCCCTGAAGAGATGACATTTTGGCTGAAATCTAAAGGAGATGTCAGAGGGGTATGTAGAATGTAACAAAAATAGGTGTGCTTTTCTTAAAAAGGACTACTTTCCAATCCCTATCGACCAAATGTGCACCATAATTCACACAGGAATAATCTTAAGTGTTTTTAATGAGCTCGATACAGCAAATCTAGTTTCAGCTTTCGCAAACATCAATAAAAAATGTTAGAATAACTACTGGACATTCTCTTGCCTTAAATTGTTACTGTCGTTCTAAAGAGATGATTAATTTCAGCTCCAGAGTTTTGTGATTTTCCTTTCTGGAGGATGCAAAAGGATGCAAAGATTATGTTAGCAAAGATTGTAAGCCAAGGCATGCATGGTTTTTTATTTTCTTAAATATGCTTGCTTACACAAATGGGCCCACACCCTAATTAAAACCTCTGCACTTAATGGGCCATGCATTCTAAGTATACCCTGGATGTCAGCTGAGAAGACATGCCCGATCATGTCTGACTCGCTCACCTATAGCTTGTAATCACTGTTCTCTCCAATTTTAACTGAAAGTCATGTCATATCTAATTGAAAGCAAGTCTAAGAGGGAAGAGCGAAACAAAGATTGGTGAATCCAACCCATCCAAATGGCATGGCACGGAGTGAGACCAGGTACCTTGAAGGTGAAGTTTGCTGTTATCTCATCACATTCTGTACCCTTCTCTACATCTATTGAAAGCATTAAACATGCCTGGATACATAATTTTCTGACTCTAGCTTTACAATTTCTTGACCTCCTCAGCACTTACTACCCTTGTTACCACTCACTTCATCTACCCCTTAATTTCCTTCATCCAAGAGGCTAATTTGGATCACCTTCACTGGGGAGAAAAGAGACTTCTCCAAAATGACACATATAAAATCTCTGCCTGACTGGATATTCCTGTGTTTTTATTCTCCCACTTTGTTTCCCTATCTCCCTCCTCGAAAAACTTCCCTTCATCCTCATTTAGGAATTTCCCTCCACGGGAAACTTTGTTTTTCTCATTCTTTGAATCTTTCCACTTCTCATCTATATCCAGTATAGTAATGCTGTGATGTACCCCCCACCCCCGCCAGCTCCCTCACTTGAATCATGCTTGGATTTTCAACAGCCACACTTGGTGAGGCTCAGGTTCACTTTCTCCACTGCCAATCCTGGGTTGCTGCACATGGTTGGAGAAAGTCTCTAAACACGGCTGGATGTTCTCTCCTACTCCATGGTGCTTTCATTTCCTCCCATTGACTTTCCTCAGGACCTGTTCCAAACCTAGGCATGGGTTCTGAACCTAAGCCTAGTCTTCAAACCAAGAAAATTAAAGCTATCAAACTTGAAAACCTTCCATTTTTCTCCCAGAACCTGAAAAATTCTCTATACTGGCCATTATCCTTTTGTCTCCTTGCAACCCTACCTAAATCTGAGAGGAATTGTTAAAGCTTTTCCTTCCTGAGTAATCCTTCACCAAAGATTGAGCTCACCCTCTCTGCCTGATCCAGGAGGATAAGGTTTCAGGATCTTCTTTCTGGCACACTCCACTGGATAGTTCCTTTGGCCTAGCTACAGGCCGAAGCCTCAGAGACCACAAACAAGCAAGGCTGGTCCCAGCCTCTCCCTGTCCTTTTATCTAATATACAAGGTGACTTCCAAAAAAATATTTGAAGTATGAAAACTCAGTTCCATGTAGCATTTTTTTAAGTAAAAAATATCCTGCCTTTTTTTTTATTCCTGTATTATGTCACACAGTCTATCCCCATTCCTTGTCAGACCACAGTTAACCAACAGTTAAGGGTTTGAAGGTTAAGGTCAGTTGAAGGGTTTCCATAGACCTATCTCAGCTCTCCTCAGCTTCTGCCGATGACCCAGTAAATACTATGTCATTCCACACAATAACCCTTAGAAATTCTAATATGCAGTTCCCATCCTCTCAGTAAAGAACCTAAATATGCATTTTAAATTATTTTCTTTGTATAATTCCCTTTCAAAAAAGAGGTGAGATCCCAAATCTATCCATGGTGTGTCTTTAATATACACGCATCTAAGTTTTGCATATGACACTCAATTCTGTCAATGACCCTATGAAGTTGGAATGATTTCATTATCCCCACTTTAGGGAGGACAGAAGTCAGGCTCAAAGCAGTTGTGACCTACTTGTGGGTACGATGCTGGCAAGAAGTGAAGGTACGACCTGAGCCAGTTCTTCTGACTCCAAAGCCCTCAATCCTTACCCTACTTCACCCCTCCCTGTGATATATCCAAGGGTGACTTACACTATTGGAGGATTATTTGACAGCAACATCCTGGTGTCAGCAGAAAACCAGCATGTGTTTCTTCAAATCCCCCCAAAGGTACTGCCTTCCCTGAAAACAGGCAGAAATAGGCAAAAGCAGAAAGAATACTTTGTCACATGGATTTAGGTTTTATTTTTTATTCAGTTTTTAAAACCAAAAGCTTTAAGTGGTTGCTCAGACTATTTCTAACTAAAGAAGTATTTCTTCTGCTATAATACCGTTATAGTGATTGCTTTTCGTTTTCATTTTCTGGCATATGTAATTGCACTTGTTACCGAGTATAAAATATTGAAGACCCAATAATAGATAGAACTAATCTCTTAGTTCTAATACAACTAAGAGAGAAACATGAAAATAAGACCCTGAGAAAATACACCTGCGGAACGAAGTTAAGAAGTGAAGTATCTACAGTGATTTAGCTCATAAGTCTCATTTCATTCAATGCGGGCTTTGCCTGTCAGAAGGCCTCTGTATTATAAGAGTAACTTTAGTGACCTTCAAAGCAACAACAGGCTAAAGTACCCCTGCAAAACGTTGTTTCCCTAATCAGAAAGAAAGAAAGAAAGAAAGAAAGAAAGAAAGAAAGAAAGAAAGAAAGAAAGAAAGAAAGAAAGAAAGAAAGAAAGAAAACAAAACTCAGCATCCACTCAGGGATTTTAGCTCAGACCAAACCCCTCAAGTTCACACAGTAAGCTGAACTGCTGCTACCAAGCACATCTGCGTGGGAGGAAGGTGGTTCTTTTGAACTTGGCCTACGGTTGGTTATGCTCTAAATTTCTTTTGTGCAACTGGAGATAAGTACCCTTGAAATTCTCACCTGCAGAGATAATGGATATACAGTCTGTTTTCATAGGCCCACACAAATTCTTTAATGTCTTTCAAGGAATTCTTCTAAATATTTAGGCTTAGTTTTCTGTGATCTGCCTTTTAAAATTCCCCCTCATGGTCTTTTACAGCTCTGTCTCCAAATGGCAGTATGTTGACTAGTGGCTTTGTCATTAATGACCAGGGTACCATTTTATATTACAATACCTCACTACCAACATGTATTTTAAAAAGGCAATTTTCGGTTTCCTGAACTCAGTGTTCATGATTGAGAGATTTAAATAAATGGGAAGCTCACGACAGGGAATATATTTTAGCAAGGAATATTTATTCAAAAAGCATTCTTCTCTCACTCGATAATTTTTAAATTCCACTACTATTAATGTTATTAAATCATAGTTATTAAACTGATATGGCACTTTACTAATTTAAAATAATTGGCCCTCCCTGTGTCTCTACAGGTCAGTAGATGTAAATATACCCGTGTTGCAGACAGGAAAACTAAAGCAAAGAGAAAATGTTAACAGTTGCAAAGAAAATGATAACATTCCTGAGTTGTCTTCAAAGACCAAAGGCAAATCCCACCAATGAGGCAAAAATTAAACGAACACAATTTTTATTTTATTTTGTCACCTTCTGCCCCACCTAGGATGGTGTAAACTGGCCAGGAAGAGAATCATGTTTTTCCTACCAATTATCAACATTTGCAGCACTCGATAGCATGCATGGAAGAATGACTCTCCTACTGGAGTCACTTCAAGGCTAAGGATGTCTTAGCCTTTCTTCCTCTACTCCTCTAGGCCAAAGAGACTACAGTGCCGATTTCTTCCCGTTGGTATTCAAAACTTTCTTTCATCTCACAGAACCCAAATGACAATTAACATTCTAGATCTTCTAGAAAGGGTTTTCTCTTTTTTATCATTGAAGGCCTTAAGGGGGAAAAGATTGAAAATGATTGAATTCCACTTAGGAATTTTACCAACATCTTCCACACTCCAATGATTGCCTAATTTTTCTTTACAGCCTAACAGATCTAGAGAGTTCACTCAGTAAAGAGGGTCTTTCAGGAGCCAAGACACTGTTCTGGGTTCAGGGCTACTGTAGCAAAGAGTAGGAAACAGTAAATTTCACCCAGCTTACATTACAGCAATGGAATCAACAAAGAAACAAGTAGCTTACAATGTGTCACGTGGCGATAAATAGGTTCCAGTGAAGCCCAATAAAGCTGAGCCAGGAGAAACTAATCTCTGAAAATCCCAGCATGTTTCCAACTGGCCTTGCCCCAGTCAGAGTTGCCTTTCCCTCTTCACAGGGATGTCCTGGCCTTTGCCGCTTGTGTGCGCCACTTACCGCTCACCTGCTACATTTCCAAATGAAGCCAAGCCCCGCCTCCCTCCTGACATTCTTTATTGCTCTGTTGGAAGCAACCGCACTCTCTTAGTCGACAAGTTGCTGAGTCGGCTTTGAATCTTGCCTTTTCCTCTCCTTCCCCCCATTCAAAACCTGGCATGCGGTATATTTTCTACCTCTTTCTCCATACATCTTGAACTCCTTGCCATGTTTTCTTTCTCATTCTCCTAATCCTAATTCAGGCCTTCAGTAATTCCCATCCTTCATATTTTTCTGAGAAGCCTTGAAATAACAGACAATGTGCCAAGGGGCTATGAAGAAAACATTCCTCCTTACTTTGAAAAACACCACTGTAATCAGAGTTTTATGAGATGGGGCTGAGAATAGAAGTAATTTTGAAAAGAAAGGATCATTTAAATGTTTATATGATACCCTGCATAAGTTAGCAGACACCGAAGAAATGAACTAACCCTTGAAAGCTGCTCACCTTACTGCCTCTGAAAGATACGTTACAGAAAACCAAGACATCTCATGAGTAACCACCAAGGACGAATCCAGCCCAGGCGGGGTTTTGCCTTGATCATTGTTCACATCAGAATATTCCTAGAATATCAGATTGGAGATGAGAAGAAAATGTAAAAGTAAATTTTCTAGAAAGAAAAGAGGAAAGATGCTAGAGAATCAATAACAAAGGGAAGCATCTACGACCAATAAAAGACTCAAAGCGAGAACTCAAAAATGTTAAGTGAATAGTATTTTTTTAAAAAGCCTGAATATTTTAGATTGAATCCAATCTGTGATGCAAAACCTTTGATAACCTCCCAGTAATTTACTGGAATGGCATGAGCGAAAAGCAGAAATCACTTTTTCAATATACGCAGGAAAGAAATAGAGTATCTAGCTTCCAGTCCTGTCCTCAGCTGTCGTGTGCCCCCACGCAGTCAAGTAAAACTGCATTTATCTGTAAAGTGAAGATAATTGTTCCTAACCCACTTCACAGTAATTTTGTAAAGATAATTGATATCACCCGAAAAGGCTTTAGAAACTATTAAGTATCGTGCAATTGTTTGGAACTTTATTTTTATTTTCAGGAGTTAAGGAGATTCCTGAGGAATGAAAGGTACTCTTTTCTAAGTGATGCAGAGATGAGTGATGAGCCAAACATCTAGATGTCATCGCAATTACTTAGAAAAGGACCTGTCAGGTGTTTTATGACCCTTAATGCTCAGAAAAGTTTTACAGCATGTGGTAGCCTCTTTAGAGCCTGAATAAATGTGATTATGTAAAGGAAAAGGAAAACAGACCAAAATGGTATTAAGGGTATTCTAAAAATGAAAGTTAACCCTAGTGACTCAGTTTTTTGAGCAACAACAAAAAAAAAACAACTGGCTTCTTCTGCTTCTGCTCTCCACCCACATAGCACCACAACGAGTTCCAGATGTGACTGAAGCACCATCTGTAAAGGTGCAAGGAATCAATCGAGTCTACCTGCGCTGATCACCAGAATATTAACTGTAGTCCTCAGCTGGATCCACCTTATGGCTGTTCCTCCCCTCAGGTCTTCAGGAAGACAGCCAGATTATTACCGAGAATGAATATAGGTGGCAACTGACCTTCATAATTTCCTTGGCTGTGAACTCAGGCATATCTATAAAATATACAACAGAAATATGCCCTTTGATTGTCGTTTAAATTTGAATGCCCCCCTCATGAGTGAAATGGTAAAAGTCCTGGTTCCATTCAGATCCTCCTCTTTTCTCATGCTTGTTCTGAGTCACCTGCTGTTGGAGCCATTTTATGGCTCCAGATGATCCGAGTGATCAGAACAATGGCAATCCTTCCAACTGGGGTGATTGTAAGCCAGCTCTACCGCACCCCACACCAGATAGATCACGGCTAATAAGAGCAAGCCGCAGACAACTCAAACACTGTTCACAACACATACTTGGGACATACCTCATTTTCCTTCTGGCCTTTTCTTCTTCTTCTTCTTCTTCTTCTTCTGCTTCTGCTTCTGCTTCTGCTTCTTCTTCCTCTTCTTATTTTATTTAAAGATATTTATTTGTTTGTTTGTTTATTAGAGGGAGTGTACAAGCAGGGGGAGCGGCAAGCAGAGGGAGAAGCGGGCTCGATCCCAGGATCCTGGGATCGTGACCTGAGCCAAAGGCAGATGCTTAAATAACTGAGCCACCAGGCACCCCTAAATTATTTTATTTAAATTCAGTTAGTCAACATATAGTGTATCATTAGCTTCAGATGTAGAATTCGGTGATTCATCCATTGCATGTAACACCCAGCGCTCGTTACATCACATGCCCTCCTTAATGCCCATCACCCAGTTACCCCATCCTCCCACCCACTTCCCCTCCAGCAGCCCTCAGTTTGTTTCCTACAGTTAAGAGTCTCTTATGGCTTTTTCTCATGTCTTAGGACCATCTGCATTGCTCCCAACTCAAGCATTACTTTCCATTTTTGGTCCTGATTATGTCCATTGGACAAGAAAATTCATCTTGTTTTCTTCTAGTTATCCCTTGGTTCACTCCACAATCTTTGGCTTGTAATTACCATCTGGTTTTTTCCTGCTATCCATCTCAAACTCCTGGAAACCAGCCAAGGAAATATTTCATAACACCAACAATAGCAATAAGCCTGAGTGTGACTTAGATCTCTATTTCGGCGGAGGAGACCTCGCCATTTACATCTGCTGTGACCTTATTCTATTCTAGCCACTCTATTCTCCAGCACCAGGGAGGGGACCATCCTACCGAAAGGGAACCTCAGAACAAGGACACTCTAATGCTGTGACCACCTCTCGTCAAGCTAGTCCTTAACCGAGTCTCATTGTTGATAAGAGCGAACCCAAATGAAAGGGAGTTTAGGCACTATCTGCAATGAATCTCCAGTCATAGGCAATAATTTCTCAAAATACAAACTTTAAATACAGTTGCCACTCACTTATGGTATAGCTCTTCTGGTGCCATTTATATTAGTCAATGTATAAATGTGGACAATTCAGAAAACAAAGGAGATTCCTTCTCTTTTAGTTCATCTTCTGTAAAATACTTGGTAAAGTTCCACAGTTGTCCCAAATTACACGCTTCTTGTTTTTCTTTCTCCTACGCCGCATGGCTTAGAAGAATTATAAAGAAGGGGCGCCTGGGTGGCTCAGTCATTAAGCGTCTGCCTTCGGCTCAGGTCATGATCCCAGGGTCCTGGGATCGAGCCCCACATAAGGCTCCCTGCTCAGCGGGAGGCCTGCTTCTCCCACTCCCCCTGCTGTGTTCCCTCTCTCGCTGTGTTTCTCTCTGTCAAATAAATAAATAAAATCTTTATAAAAAAAAGAATTATAAAGAAAATCCTGAAGTTTTTCGGGGGCTTTTAATTTTCTTCTTCCAAGCCACATGTCTCACCCAGGGCCCTATATGCCTTATTTCATTTTATCCTCACACTAATTGTATGAAATAATTATTTTAATTACTTTTTAGAGAGACATTAAATGATTTATTTAAGGTCATACAGCTGGCCTTAAAGTGGTCAAAGCAGTATTTGAATCTTGATCCTTCTAACACCAGAGCCTTTGTTCTTACTCTGTTCCACATTTGATGAGAAGAGAAATTGAGCCTCAAAAAAATGTTCTCAAGATAAAAAGAAACGAGGTATTACACCATAAAAAGACATAGAGGTACCTCAAATGCACACTATGGAGGGAGAGAAGCCAGTGAGAAAAGGCTACATGTGCGTCCAACTATATGACGTTTTTGAAAGGGCAAAACTGTGGAAACGGTAAAAAGATCAGTAGTTTCCAGAGACTGGGGGAGGAGGGGATAAAAGACAGAGCCCAGAGGATTTTTAGGGCAGTGAGACCCTTCCATGTGACACTAACATTGTAGATGCGTGTCATTGTACATTCACCAAAACACATAGTTTAAAACACCAAACCCTAATGTGAACTCTGGACTCCGGGTGATGAGGATGAATCAGTGTAGATTCATCAGTTGCAGCAAACGTCACACTCTGGTGTAGGATGTGGACACTACGAGAGGTTGTGCATGTGTGGATACAGAAGCTATATAGGAACTCTCTGTACTTTCTGCTCAATTTTGCCATAAATTTAAAACTGCTTTAAAAAATAAAAAATCTATTAAATAAAGATTTCCCCACTAAACAAACAAACATCGTAGACTTGATGTTACTTCACACCTTGCTCAATTTCTACCTGTAGAACTGAGGATACTAAAAGGAGAACAGAAACTAGTCAGAGCTAAGCCAGTGTAGAGTATGACTCTAGAAGTAAAGCTATTCACAGGCATCCTAATTCAGTCTCCATTTCCCTTCCTCTCCTTCCTGTCACCACTCTTGCCAGTCTTTCATTGTTTTAGCTCCTTTATCCCGACCACACAACCTTTATATCCAGGAGAGGAAAAGAAAAGATAAAAACAAAACCTTTTAACAGTGCTCTCTAAGTACTTACATTTCCAGCAACGACTGCTTCCAAAACCTAGTGGTGTAAAGCAACCATTTATTATGCTCATGGGTCTGTGGGTAAGATTTCAGACAGGGCACTGTGAGGATGGCTTTTGTCCAATCCCTGATATCAGGGGCCTCAGCTGGGAAGACTCCCCGACTGGGTCGACTGAGCAGCTTAAGGCTGGAATCATTTGGAGGCATTTTTTTCTCATGTGTCTGGGTGGTGATGGTGCCTATCAGTGGGAACCTCAGCTAGCCCGCTGGGCAAAGTACATACCTGTGGAGTCTCCACTAGTCTCTCCACGTGGACTAGTTTGGGCATGGTATCTGTGTGCCAGAAAAGCATCTCAAAAGAGCATTACATCTCTATGATCTAGCCTTGGAAGTCACATAGGATCACTTCTACCACACTCTATTGGTTAAAGTGGCCCTTAAGTTGTATCAAGGTTCAAGAAGAAGGAGCACAGACCAAAACCACCAGATGGGGAGAGTGTCAAGATCACACTGTAAGCAGATATGGAGCAGGAGATATTGTTGCAGCCATTTGTGATATACTCTATCAGAAACTTTTGTTATATGTTGTTGTACCTCAAATATCTAGGTATGTATTGCATTTGAATGTTTGGTGAGACTTTGCTCCACATCTTTGTTTCTGATTGCCTATTTCAGATTATAAACCACAAAATGGCAGGGACAGCCATGTTGAGTTAATTTACATGAGCTCCCCCATAGCACCTTGTACTTGACCATCATAGTATATATTATTATTATTACTTGTGCTGCAATTGCTGATAGATACATGCACTTAAGCAATTACTACTTTTTACATTTGTAATGTGTTGCAGAAAATCTCCACACTAACCAAAAAGACATATAGCATCTTTACTGTGCAAGTGAATTTTATTACCCCAATTAGGTCTTGGTTGCTTGAGAGGAGTACATAATTTTTTCTCCCAAGTGAACAGAATCTTGTGAAGAAATAATTGAATCTTACAATTGGGGGGGTGGTCACTACCCTGAAGGAACTGTCTGTTTTCCTCCACAATTAATCACTTTGGTTTCAATAGATTATTAAATGGTTTAGATAAGTACTCTGTGTAAGATCTTGGTCATGAATGTTGAACTCTTTTGAAAAGTTAACTAATGACAGCAATTGTCCCTTTTCAGTTGACTTCATAGGTGGCTTTGATTCTTATGGCTATCAAGGGCCTCAGAAGACATCTCATTTACAACTACAGCCTATGTACATGTAAGTACTTTACTTGGGAGATATTCTTCTGTGATACTAAAAGATGATTAAGTAAACATTATCATGGTACAAAATAGATGGCAAGGAGCTTTCCTCCAATAACATACTTCCAGTATTTTCTCTTCTATTAATATTGTCTTGACTGGGATAATTCTAATAACATTTTCTTCATAATTCTTTTTTAAATTTAACTTATCAAAATGCCATCTCTAAAGTTACCTTTAGTCTTATATGTAAGTATCAACTACATAGCTAAAAGGCCTTTATTGATATACTACTTCTTTGAATTACCCCAAAATTGTATGTCTTGAAAATGATATAACGTGGGAGGTAGTGATATGTGACTATATATAAACGGTGTGTTCTGGCTTTCCCAGGAGAGTCTCAGTTTACACAGTTGTCCTGGCTTAATTATTACCAGTATCTCCGCTTCCTCTCAAAAGTATTCTCATTTGGGTGATAAATGATAGGTCATATACAGTTATATGTACTATAACCGTAGCATATATACTATGACATTAGTTATATATAGTGTTAAAAAAAATTTAAAAAAAAACCGAACAGTAATGCTCTGTATCATTTTTCTGATGGGAAAAGTGAAAATCAAGCCAGAAGAGTAACACTGAAATTTTTCAGACCCTTAGCTCTAGCACTCAAGAGAGCAGACGTACAATCAGAGCCTGATTTTTATATCTGTGTTTAGGCAAATTCCCTTGGACAACAACTGATAACAAATTCTATATATCAGCATCAAGTGACATGCTGAATTGCAAGCGAAGATCAGAATAGAAAGTAAGAACCCAATTCATTTGGAAATGTGAGCTTCTCTCCTTAAAGACACGCGTTTGTCCTTGTTGTCCTCCACCACTGAATCATTTTACCTCTTAAGATCGTTAATGTGTGTGGGCGCCTGGGTGGCTCAGTGGGTTAAAGCCGCTGCCTTCGGCTCAGGTCATGATCTCAGGGTCCTGGGATCGAGGCCCGCATCGGGCTCTCTGCTCAGCGGGGAGCCTGCTTCCTCCTCTCTCCTCTCTCACTGCCTGCTTCTCTGCCTACTTGTAATTCTCTCTGTGTGTCAATAAATAAATAAAATCTTTAAAAAAAAAAAAAGATCGTTAATGTGTGGATAATACATGGGTTTTTAGAGTATTTCTCCTGCAAGAGATTTAAGAGATTTTTATACACCTCCTTGTAAGCTTCTCCTTAAAAGGGGAATGATCTATGCACCATGCCTGCATTTTTCTTTGGAAGTGTTTGGTAACACCACCCAGAAAAATGACTGTATCCGTTCAGAATTCAGCCAATACTATATGTCATTCAAAGCATCCCCTCTGCCAACAGCGCATCGCACACTTTCTTTTTAGTATCCCTGCAACCACTGCCCTAATTCAGGCATTCATTACCTGTTGATTTCTAATTTTAGTTATCTCTATCCCTTCTTCCATGAGGCTGCCAAATTAATCTTCTCAAAGTACCATTTTGACTCTTCCCTCCCCTGACCCCAGACCATCAATGAATCCCTATTACCTACTGAACAAAGTCCACTCTCCTCCCCATAGCCTGCAGATAGACTCTGATCCAGCCCCGATGCTCTGCTGAAATGCTATCTCTTCCCTTCAACCCTTAACAACTCTTGACTCCCAGTCATATGCAGAAGATGCTTGGAGACACTGGGAAAATGTAATCATGAACAAGAACTGGCTCCTGTCCTCCTCTGAAGCTTATAGTCTATTGAAGACATTAATAGTCTGATATCCCCCTTATCCTTTTTTTTTCTTCACCAGCCAAACTGGAACTCTTGCTTTCTGCAAACATGACGTGTATTTTTCCAATTATCTACGCTGTTCTTGACGTGCATTTTTCCAATTATCTACGCTGTTCTCTTGACACCAAACATATTTTTTTCCAAGATGAAATCCCACTATCCTTCAAATTGTATCTTACATACATATTTTATGGAATATTTTTAAATCTCTTTTTCCTCTGATACTTCTCCTTTTTCCTTTTGCCTAGTACTACAGTTGTTTTCTATTTAGACTACGTGTCTCCTATGCTCCCAGGAAGACTTGATAGCTTACACAAAAAGTAAAATGATAAATCTTTGAAATTCTTTACCACTCTTTCAATATTGTGTCATAGCCTTATGTAAAGTATTCTATTAAAAAATAAAGACAAAGCAGTAAAGAGTAGTGGTTAAAATGACCTGCGAAAGGCAGAGTACTGGAGATAAAATTCTTTATGACCTTGGACATACAATTTTATTTGAATAACCTTAACTATTCTCATCAAACCTGTTTCCTTATCTGCAAAATAGAGATTATATAGCATACATGCTTCATATAATTATTCTGGATTTAGAAGCACATAAGACATAAAATATGCCACATAGTAAATGCTTAATAAACATAACTTATTAGTAGCAGCAACAATGCTATGTTACTGAATATTACTCATGAAAAGACTTTATCAGTCAGAAATAAATATGTACTGTATTTCATTCCCAAAGGATTTCCTCTGTAAACAATGTATCACATATAATATCCACCCAAGTAACATGTAACAAAATGTTTGTACTTAAGAGTAGACCAGAACATCTACAAAGCTTGCAATTGCTTGCTTCTAACAATATCACATAACATTTCTTTACCATGTAGCACTTCACTGTGTTGGTCAATGTGAACGATCAATAAATGTGACCAAGTTATAATAAATGACATGGAACCACATATGTAGGACTAGCTACTATAATAACATGAGAAAGCTAATCATACACAATGAAGTATATTCTTTCAAATCAGGCACTTATAATTCTAATGTTGTCTTTAAAGAGGGGACTCTGCAAATTTAATATCCAACGTTAAATTCCTTGAAGACAAAACTTCCCCTGATTTTATTACATATAAGACTTTAAATGCCAAACCAAAAGTAATAAAGATATTGTTTTCTTCCTTACTGCCTGGGACTGGTTAAAGTGTGTAAGAAGTTCAAGTCTCACTGCTCATGAAATAAGTAAAATGTTTAATGAAATTCAAATTTAGGAAGTTAGAAATACTTGTATATAACAAATCATTAGTCAAAATACAATCCTGTCCCTTCTACAAAACATCCCCTATGAGACTTCAGGTACTACAACACTGATTTTATTTTACAGATGAGGAAACTGGATGAAGAGAGAGGAAAACACAGGTCACACAACTTNCGTCCCTTCTACAAAACATCCCCTATGAGACTTCAGGTACTACAACACTAAGATTTTATTTTACAGATGAGGAAACTGGATGAAGAGAGAGGAAAACACAGGTCACACAACTTGTTAGTTGTGCAGCCCCCAATTATCAGCCAGTTTTCCTGACCCCTTAGTTTAGTGTTCCCTCCAAATTCTTAGACAGACCTGCGCATTTGCTCTGGCATTCGTTGTGTTTCCTGATCTTCCGTTTATTCATTTGTACTTCTCCACACTAACTTAGCTGCCATACTTCCAAACATGCCTGCATCCCTCCCTTTCTCTGCACTCCCTTTCTCCCCTTCTGATTTTGCATTATGCGATGAGGAATGAAGGGCTTTTTCAACATGGTAACCCTCAAAACCACTCATTTGAGATGCACTGCCTGTTCAGACCCGGTGAAAAATCAAAAGGACTCACGCACAGACCTCATCCCCTACTGAGAGGCAGGGACCCGAATATCTCCTGTCTTTGTCCTTTGGGGTGTAGCTTTTCCTGTCAACCGGCCATAAGTAAGTCTCATAAAGAAAGAGTAATTTAACATCACGGGCCAGTTCAAGCACTTTAACGATATTATATAGCAACTGGAAATAAAAGCTCTTCCTTACAAGGAAAGCAAATGCTTTAAAGTAATGTGCCGTTTTAGCTGTGGGGCTTCCATTATACCCAGTCAATCTGTGGCTGAGAGCTTTGAAAACACTGCCCTGACTGACTTCCATTCACAGCCTTGTTTCAGCAGCACCTACCGTCACTGAACAGGCTGTCCTCTCTCTTGTAGTAATTCAGGCAAATGCTCTTGGCCTGTAATTCTTTAGATTATCTATCACTCATCCTAAAAGAAAACGTTTTCATTAATTTATTTCGTTGGGTTTGGCAAACCGCTTTGAAACAAATAATAGCTATAAAGCTGCTGCCCAAAAACATTCCCATGTCCTCAGGTTATTTGTTTAACAAAGTAGGTGCTTTGACCACCACTGACCTACATGCACATAGCGCTCTGTCGGGGCTCCCTGCAGTGTAAACTGTGAGACTATCCCATGGCATCTTCTTAGTAGCACCTGAAAACATTGCATTCTTTTTGGCAGGCTAATTGTACAGCAATACACATTCATTTCATTTGCCCCCAGAAAGGGACTTTAAATGATCCTAAGTGGCCCCTTTATCCAGGAGGCTACAAACAAAAAAGAAAAGGAAAGGAAAGTTGTCTCTTTTAAAACAAACAAAATCTGGGCTTGGCTTTTTTTTTTTTTTTTTTTTTTTTTTTTTTTTTTTTTTTTTTTTTGTNTGGAGAGGTGAGAAAAGGCGCTGAGCTCTCCCCCTGGATTGAAAACATTTTTTCTCTCTCTCTCTCATTCTCTCTCCCAGGTCGAAATAATACAGATGACTTCAGGATGTCAGCTCCTGGACCTTTCAAAGAACTTGTTTCACAGTGGCCTCCTGCATTTTATGAAGAGCAAGAAGCAACTGAGTTTAAATATATATACATATTAACAAAACAAACATAAAGCCTCCACATACACTGGAACACACACACACACACGCACGCACGCACACGCCTGTGTTTGCACTCACACACGCACACATACAGAGGCACATACTAATTCCACTTGGCCTCCTCTTTCTAACTGAAACAAACATGCAGGACACGCCCATCTTGGATTTCCTCAAAGCAGGCTTCTTTCTCCTAGGCCTTTGGAAAGTTCATAAGGAGACGTGTTGGCGCCCTCTGCTGGCCGTCACTAACTCCTCTGCAGCCCAGCCAGTCGGCCTCTGCCAGCTGCCGAGTCATCGGGCGCATTAGTTTGAGAGCCCTGTCTTCTGCACTCCATACGTCTCGATAGCACCACGGCTATGTAGGCAATGTAATTGCAAAAACAAACAAAATACGCCATGATGACCTTGTAACCGAAGTCCGAAATGGCAGGTCGTTTGCCCTAAAGGTTATACCGTACATACTTGCCTTAACCCACTCTAAGTTGTGCGCCCGAGTCTCAGTGCAGACCTCCCCAAGTCCCTTCCTTTAGGCTAACACACTGCTGTTAATTCCGAATGAGTTCGAGTCTGTGTGTTTCATGTCAAGAAACAAGACTGCATAGCCCAGCAGCTCCAGTGTGTCTGTGTACAAAAACTGCCCGCTGTCAGCAAAGTGCTTTACCATTGAACCTCCACGGTGGCCAAAACCAGACAAGTGACAGTAAAAACAACGACAATAATCGTCATCTTTATAATTCTTAAACATGGTCTTCTTGAAGGGGTTGGGTGGGACAAAGTAAAACGTATTAATCTACTAAACTCATTAATCTACTGGAAGCAGAGAGCAGAAATGGCTTAACTCACTGATTTTATTTCTCGCACTCTAGGTGCTTTTATAAGTATCTACAAATGTCTTTTACTAACACAGAAACAGCTGTGGATTTCTATCAACAGAGGCCAACTGAATATGTATTAGCTATGTTTACTCTTTTATATCTAATTCAAACTGAAGACCCTACGTAGGTGAACTTTTTTTCCTAACTTCAGCGTACGAGATTATTTTTCGGGTGGGCGGGGTGGGGGGAGCAATAGTTACCTTGGTGAAATATTTGAGATCTCTTTGTGGTATTTGGGGGATCTGTTGTGTGTTAGAGTGTATTTTAATCCTCCTGTATTATTGTGGCAGAAAAACTGTGCTGTTAACGTAGTTGGCAACAAGATGCCTTTGGAAACTTAATAGTAGGTCAATGTGTTTATGGAATACTCTGAATTCCTAGGAAATTTTGTTCTATATACTCAAGCATTATTATTATTCATTAGTGGAGAACATACTTAGCTCAGGCTTGTCAGGAACTCAGAAGAGTCATGTTTTTTNTGGTTTTCATTAGTGGAGAACATACTTAGCTCAGGCTTGTCAGGAACTCAGAAGAGTCATGTTTTTTCTTGAGAAAATCCACCTGAGACGCTAAAATCAATTTTTTTAAACGAACACAACATCCTTAAGTGCAGTGAAATTGAGACTTGAAAAGTTACAGATTGGCATGGAGCAATGTTTTCTCTTGGTTCCTATGTAGTTTCAGTTACTGGGTTAACCTACTTTGGACCTTAGCCCATCCAGATCTACATAAACCAGTCCCATTACTGTGTTTGCATGGGTGTCTGTCAAATACACACATATACATTTGAAAACGATAAAGGAACAAAGGTGATATTGGAACATAAACTACAAAAAAAAAAAAAAGGTTCCACCACTTGTGCTTGAATTTTCTCAGTGGCTTGTATATGTTTGTCCATACGTACATGTATAAAATCTATAACTGCAAACATGTCAGTGAAACCTCATATGATGATTTTATAGTGACATGCATGTTCAATGTATGAGAAAAATATTTGCCAATGTATTGTCCTCTGATCCTTAAAATATAAATACTATACATGCCAGAAACTACTCATTTTTTATAGTCACATTTTAATGTGACTATTATAATGAGGTTTCACTGTACAGTCATGCTGTGATGAGGTTCTACCTTCTAGGACATGTATATGGATAGAGATTTAAGTTTACAGAGAACAAGCCCTCATATTCCTGCTTTAAGTTACAGCCAAGCTACCACTTAATCACTACTATCATCGCCACCAAAATTTTCAAAAACAGTTGTTGACTACTAAAAAGTAATCAGTGGACAGGTCTTTTTTTGGGAGCAGTGAGCACAGTAGTGTGATTATATCTGGAAAAACATCTACGTTGTACAGCTGAATCCTCCTCAAAATCCGGTGAAGAATGCTATTTTTCTAGGCTGAGCTTTTGTTACAAACCTAATATTCAGAAGGCAAGAGTTACAATCCTGATGTGTCTTTTTTTTCTTTGCGTTTGTTAATTCTGAATGTATTTTTAACAGAGTGATTTTTTTGACTTACTAGTGTAATTTGCATTTTAAAAATAAATGGAAAAACAATTAAGCTTCTGAGCCATCCCTGAAAACCCTGCTCCTTCTCACAGAGTATTTGATTATGTCTTTGACAAGGAAACCCTGTTAAATCTACATGAAGGCAAGGCGGTGTCCTGAGCTATGCAGGGATGGACGTGTCAACAATAAAAAGAAATTGCTAGGTCGTGGCACCATTTTAGCTCAGTCATAGGTAGCACATACTTTCATTATCCGCTAACACTAAGAGTTCTTTTACGAGACTACTTGGAATAGACTTGCTGTCATTTAGAGAACTTTTTTCCCCCCTTTCTATCTGGAATTGAGAGCATCAGGCTAATAGCTCACAGAGGTGTTTGGGCACTAAATTAGAAATCTTTGCTTAACATAGGTAGGGTTTTTCATTTTTTTAAGGGCCAAATTCTTTAAAATAAAATAATTGAACATACGCATTTATTCATTATTCCTTTGATGACATAGTCTTTGACAACGGTCTCAGTGGAGCGTGTTGGAGTGGGATGGACACCTAGAGAAGTTTAACCCCTGGCATTTATGATGGCACAGCCGTAATTTCGCTGTATGGATGACAGGGATAGAAGGTAAGGGCCTTAGACTGCTCCGGGCTTGGGCCGTCTCAGGCTTGAGCTGCTGCTGGGGTTCTTCTCTCTGCACACAGATAATCGATTGAAAACAGAAAGGGCTTTGAGGCGGCATTCCAAGAAGCTGGAGATCAGCTTGTAGTATTTGACTCCTTGGCCACACGGTGAGTCTGGTAAATGATCAAGCTTGTTTTCACTTTTGTTCCCTGTGTGAAAGGGACGTTGATGTGGTTCATTGTGGATGACTGTCAGGATGTTGCTTCACGCTGTGAGGACCAATGCACACAATGTCTCCGTTGCATAAAAAGAGACAAAAGTTAATAAAGCAGCTCTATCTAGGTACCGTAAAGGAAAGATCTCAGCCTCTGGAGTTCTCAAATAGGGTGTGCGTGTGGTAAATAATAAATGTTATTATTTGTTGATGGTGCCAAGATCTTTATTTGGTAACTGTTAAAGTCATCATCTCTAATACGGTGAAGGAGACAGCCAAATTTCTGTTGTACTATAACGAGTGGACCATAAACTCAGAAAGACAAATTCATCTTAAGTAAGTCACATTGCAGAACAAACTTTTTTGAGATCCAAACCCATTTATTACAGAGGCAATAAACTAAGTCCCACAGAGGTAAGAAATTACTCAAGGTTACCATTTATCCTGAAAATGCAAATAACTCACGATTCTACACCGAATCCTGGTGTATGTACTCTGGTCAGAACAGAATAAACAAAATCCCAGACAATGAAGATCTGTCAGCTGAAGCTGGATTGCTAAATCAGAATGAACCCTGATAAGGGAGACTCTAAGACAGTATAAAATCATGAAATGTGTCTGAATTATTGTGTATTAAGTTCAATGTAGTCTCAATGTGAAATATGCTTAAGTATGTTTTATTATCTTCCAATTCTTTTAAAAACCAATAACCCATACCCATGTGTAACCATAGCCAACCAATTATGTTTATTTTCAGTGTTAGAAGTTTTTCTGTTTTCTTTTTTTCCCTATGATTTTATTTATTCATTTGACAGAAAGAGAGAGAGAGAGAGAGAGAGAGAGAGAGAGAGAGAGCAAGCACAAGCAGAGGGAACAGCAGAGGGAGAAGGAGAAGCAGGCTCTGTGCTGAGCAGGGAGCCCGATGTGGGGCTCGATCCCAGGATTCTGGGGTCATGACCTGAGCCTAAGGCAGGTGTTTAAATGACTGAGCCACCCAGGCGCCCCCTGTTATTTCTTTTATAATACATTTATGAATAGTTAATATTAGAGAGATTGAGATTACTTAAACCGTTCCATCACGAAAATACTTACTGTGATTGTCAAGATAATCTTCCTTCAGACATTTTATCTGTCTTCGGTAAAAATTTCAGCACTACACACTTGTACTCAGAAAGCTTTGATGTCAAGATCCTTACTTTGTAAAAATGAAGCCCCAGTTATCCTCATCACATGTGAATCTTTGCTTAGGATGCATAGTCAATTCTTTTTTCATTCTATTACATCTTCCCTCCACCCACTCCCAAGATAGGAAAGAACAAAATCTGTGATTGATATATTATGTCCAATTTAAAACATGCTAGTCTCTTGAAACAATCACTTTTGATAACTGTAAGAGCACAATACCTAAGACATTTATGTACTCTCTGCCTTTTAATTCAACAAAAACTTGAACTAGATAATGCATTCAAGGGTCTCATTTGGCACTGAAATCCACACAGGTATCATGAGTTAATGCCTGCCAGTGACAACAAAGAAAATGAAGGGTAGTTCCTCTGAAAAACAAATAGAGGCACCTCTTTTTACACTTTTAGAATTATAATGAAGGTTATTTTTAAAAATCCTCAAATACGGATTTAGAAGCAAATGAGCCTACAATTTTAATAGGGATTGGAAGTTTATTTCTATAAGATAAGACCAGATGAAAAATCCTTTTACGAGCCAAGTGCTGATGCTCGGACACAGTCCAAACCTTTATTAAAATTCATGTAAGCCTTCTCTATAATGAGAGCACAGAATTGTGGCGCCTTAATAATAAAACAGTTATATTTTTTAACCTCTCATTCTACCCTCATATGAACTTATGCTGTAACAGCAATGGAATGAAACAGCTCCCAAAAAAAGATTGCAAATTGATGCTGTCACCCCAAGGATGATGGATTGATTCAATTAATCAGTAAGTCTTTTCTAAGAGTCCTTCAGGGAGTTATTTACCAGAGGCATACCCTGTTTATTCCCCTCCCTTGTGCCTGTCATTTTTCTTCATTATTCTTCTGGTTTTACTCATTATATCCTTTGGGGACATGTTGATCTCCACGTGCAGAGAGGTTTTGCACACTGCTGTCTAGACATAAATCTTCCAAGCCTCAAACTAGAGGCTACCAGAACACCTGAGCCCCTTGTCATTGTTATCTCAGGCTGACCAAGCAGAGGGACCCTGAGTTCTAAATGATAAGTCCCGGGAACCTATTAAATTGAGTGAAGACTATGAAAAGTCCTCCACTGGCAAAGATGTAACAACTCTGTGTTGCAGACACTCACGGCACTAGTCTTCCCATCTGCAAAAGCAGGTACATAGGGCAGAGCCAGAGGACTGAAAGGCTGGTGCTTATGCTAATAATTCATAGAAAAATGAACTGGATTCAGTGTTTGTGTTGTTTTGAGTGCCGAAAGGCTAATATTCTTAGATATGAAACATTGCCATTTCTAATGAGCCAGATACTGTCTAAATCTTGCTATCAGGGGTAGCTACACAGTTTGTGAGATCCGGTGAAAAAGGAAAATGTGAGGCCCTTGTTCAGAGAGTAGAAAAAAAATGCTACTAAAGGTACTAAAATAGGGACACCAGGGTGGCTCAGTCGGTTAAGTGTCTGCCTTTGGCTCAAGCATGATCCCAGGGTCCTAAAATCAAGCCCAGAATTGGGCTCCCTACTCTGCTGGGAATCTGCTTCTTCTCCCTCTCTTCCTCACCACTGCTTGTGTTCTCTCTCTCTCTCTCTCTCTCTCTCTCTCTCTCTCTTTCTCTCTCTCACTCAAATAAATAAAATCTTTAAAAATATATATAAGGATACTGAAATACAACTATTTTTTCCTTGAGGCCTCTGGGTGGCTCAGTCAGTTAAGTGTCTGACTCTTTCTCTTTTTTCTTTTAAGATTTTATTTATTTACTGGAGACAGAGAAAGAGAGAGAGAGAGAGAGCAGGAGAGGTGGGGAGGGACAGAAGAAGAGGGACAAGCAAGCTCCCCACTGAGAAGGGAGCCCCACATGGGGCTCGATCCCAAGACGTTGGGATCATGACCCAAGCTGAAGGCAGACATTTAACCCACTGAGCCACCCAGACAGCCCAAGCATTTGACTCTTGATCTCAGCATAGGTCTTGAGCTCAGGATTGTGAGTTCAAACCCCCTAAAATAAAGATTTCTTTCCTTTATTTATTGTTTTTAATATTTTTAAGTAATCTCTACACACAGTACAGGGCTCAAGTTTATAAGACCAAGACCAAGAGCCACATGCTCTGCCGACTAAACCAGCCAGGCACCCCAAAGACTATTCCTGTAAAAGTATTTTATTACTTATAAAACATAATAAAGGTAAATAGTAACACGTAAATAAAATATAAAATATAAATAATAAAAAATATTTGGTGTCATCATTTTAAATAATAAATGAATATACCTTATTAGTGAGACATCTTGGATCATAAAATGTTTGACCCATCCTTCTACAACTTAATACTGAGTCATCAAAATGTATACATTCAACCAGTTAATTTTGAATCAATAAAATGAATGTGATGTCAGTCACTCTTGGCAAATGCATCACAACTTCTGATAATTTTTAATCTTGAAAAGAATCTTCCTGCTACTAAAACAGTGACAGCTGCTACTTCCTGCTACTATAAACAGTGACAGCACTGAGATAAATTTCTGACTGATTACTTTTATTTTATTTTATTTTTTAAATATTTTATTTATGTATTTGAGAGAGAGAGAAAGTGAGAGAGAGCATGAGAGGGGAGAAGGTCAGAGGGAGAAGCAGGCTCCCCATGGAGCTGGGAGCCCGACCTGGGACTCGATCCCAGTCTCCGGGTTCATGACCTGAGCCGAAGGCAGCTGCCCAACCAACTGAGCCACCCTGGTGCCCCTGACTGACTACTTTTAAATATGAATTTTAACCGTTTGAGTTAATGGTTCACAGGATAATTTTTCTGAAAAGATTTAACTTCATACAATTCACTTTCATGTAAGTCTAAGTCTAATTTTAAAGAAAAAATATACAGTAACCTCTTAAATGTTTACTCTGACATTTCCTGTGACTTGTTCAAGAAACGGAAAATAGCTCCATGGTTTCTGTGTACTTGAAAACAGCCACTTAAATAATCTATTGCTATTTATTCAATTACAAGGAAAATAATTTTAAAATTGCCTTTCTCATTAGTAATTTGTTCATCCGAAGAAGCTTCATGGGAAAAGAGAGTTATTTTTTGTCTACTACTACTGCTACAGTCTTTACTTTTTATGGGTCAGCCTGTGGATTTGTTTTACAATATTACAGCAGTTTTCAAAACCAGAGCCCCCAAGCTCTTTGAATAATTCTAATAACTCTCTGATATGCTTTATCCCATGTCGATGTTTGCACTTCATCTCACAAGAGCTCACTGACAATGCTCGCTGCCTGAGCACCAGCCGTCTCTGGCCCAGCGCAGCCGCAGGGAACATGTGCGCCCGAAGCACGGGCGCAAACGCTTTGGGGGAATTAATAGGTAAGTTGGCCTCCCCCAGGTTCTAGGTCCGCCCAGGACCCCTGCTCTCCCCCAGGGGTAGAGCTGCCACCGTTGTTCCGCGGCTGTTGCTGCCACTGTCACCACTGCCAGTCTGGCCCCGGGTCCCTCCCCAGCCCCGCAGCTCTCTCCACTGCCCCGAGGCCGGCCAGGCCAATTGCTGTGCACACCGCACGCTGTGCCCAGGGTCCTGAGCCCGAGCCCTCCGGCACTGCTGCCAGATCACAGACAGTCACGCAAGCTGTCACCCCAAGGTATCTTGTCTCCTTACCACAAGCTCGAGAAAAATGTTACGAATTTCACGAAGAAGAGAGGAGGACATTAGGCGAGCACCAAACTCCTCTGAGCATGGGGATCACGTGCAAGGAGACATGTCACATGCCCACACATCCTTAGGCTGGGTAGGCCTCCTAGCTGCAGAAGCCAAGAGTAAAAAATTCTACATCTACCCCCAACCCCAAACTTACCCCCATTTTGTTACTGGAATAAATGGAGCTAGGATATTTCACTTATTATTAAAAATAAGCCTGGGATGTTTTCACTAAGAATGAAAGGACGACTATGTTTCCAAAAAAAGAACAACACACAAAAAGGAAGATTGGCTGTCTTGGACACCAAGGCTAGTGAGTATTTTCACGCTTTCCAATGAATGGGATCAAGCATCTAGTTATATGCATAATTAGTCCAGTTTTTATTACACCCCTATTAAAGGAAGAGTTTTATCATGAGAACTGAAATCCATTATGGTGCATGGGCACTAACATTTCATGGCAATAATTCAATCTGGTTCTGCAAGTTTAAGGATGAATCTCAAGTGTAACAACAAATGTTCCTAAATCCTTCCCACTAAAATTCTGAAATAAGAATTATTGAGGCTAGTGATATGATATATATTTAAAATAAGATGGATATATTGTTGAAATGCATTAAGAAACTAAAAATAGGGGTGCCTGGGTGGCCCACTCAGTGAAACATCCTGGGTTTCGGTTCAGGTCATGATCTCACGGATCCTGAGGGGGAACCCTGAACCCTGCCTCGGGGGCTCCTCGCTCAGTGGGGAGTCTGCTTGAGAGCCTTTCCCTCTGCCCCTCCCCCCATTCACGAGAGCACCTGTGCACACACTCTTTCTCTAAAATAAATAAATCTTAAAAAAAAAAAAACCAAGAAACTGAAAATATACCTAATTATAATGCATTGTGAATCAAGACACCATGTGCCAAAAGAATAAATTGAAATAACTATATTTTATGTAATTGAGAGTTTTTTCCCCTCGCATTTCTCTATGTGGGCTTATATTGGAAGCACTGCAGTAGCAAAGTCCCCTCCCTTACTCCTTTTTCTACTTTTCAACATTCTACTGTAAGAGATGATATTAAAGCGAGAAGCACCACGCAGCACTCGACATGGTCATAGCATCTAAGTGACAGATCCAAATCTCAAACACAATCTGTCAGCAGAGCCCACCGTTCTAACCTCTACTAAACAAAATCTCCGGAGAGCAGGATGCAGATGTGAGTAGCTAGGTTTCCCTTTGATATCAAAGAAGGTCTGTCTCTGATTATAGTCCTTCTTACCATTCCTTCACAGAACATGGAGTTCCTCCCTAACTTGGACAGCTTCCTTCCTTCCATCCACCGCACCTCCCCAAACACTTTACATTGAGACATGCAATGAGATTTCTTGACAAGGAAGGCTGTTAGGCAGAGAGTGGACTTTAGGGGAAAACTCTGGAACTATCCCTTCCTCAGGGGCGCCCATTGATTACATGTCATCCATTTAAGCCCTCAGGACCATAGACACACCCCTACCACCAACACTGATTCCCCGTCTGTACAGAGAGAAATAAAAGCACAGTAAATCTTGTTAAACATGGTCAACTCTGAAGGAAAATAAGACAATTGTAATATATTGTGTTTATAAATTCCCTTCTCCATAAGTCCCACTTTGGTTGTGCTTGACATTTAAAACTGAAACTCCCAGAGAAGTGCTGAGCTAGAGTGAAAAGGGATATGGATGGGCAGTAAACCAGGACTTACTAAGTATCTGTTGCCAGTGTCATTCATTTTTACAGACAGAATTTAATATCATGACAGAAAGTCACATCTTCCTAAAAGACTATTTATATTAAAAGGCTAAACAAAAACTGAAGCAAGTCCCTACAGTTTTCCACCAATTGTGCCAAGCATAATGGTATTCCCTCATCCCTGGTCTCATCAAATGTCTATGGCAATTTCTCCTTCTTAAATAGTGTACATTTGCAACTAAAAGCCAGGTATGTGAACAAAAAGAAAAAGTGTATTTCCTAAAAAAAAAAAAAAAAAACTGACCTACTGACTCATCTTTTCTTGTATTTTTTCCATAAAAGTCAACAACATTTTATATGTCTTATTGATTGTTACTGGGTGGTCACAAATTTTCTTCAGTCTTGCTCTGGTTGACAATTTCTATTTGTATTAAAGGAGAGGGAAACACATACAACTGATATGACTCTCAAATTTTAATTCTAGGTATAAATCACTGTACTAATTTCCTGTTGCTGTAGAAGCAAGTTATCACAACTTGGTAATTTAAAACAACACAAACTTATCAAGATATTAAGATACACTTCCAGAGATCAGAAGTCCTTAAGTGGGTTTCACTGGATTCAAATCAAGGTGTCAACAGGATTTTGTTCCTCCCAGAGGCTCGAGAGAAGAATCCGTTTCTTTCCCCTTTCCAAATTCTAAAAGCTGCCTGCATTCCTTGGCTAGAGTCCCTTTGGTCCATCTTCAAAATCAGAAGTGCAGCGTCTTCTTCTCTCCCTCACTCTGTGACCTCTGATTTCACCATCACATCTCTCTCTGACACTGACACCCACCTGCCCCCTTTTTCTAAAGGACCCTTTTGGTTATATTGGATAATCTAGGAAAATCTTCCCACCTCAAAATTCTTAATCACATCTGTAAAAGGGACTACAAAAGTCCTTTTGTTGTATGAGGTCACATAGTCATAGGTTTCAGGGCTTAAGGCACGGACATCTTTGGAGAGCCATTATTCCATCTACCATAATCGCCTACGTCTCTACCTCGGTACTACCCACAGGCCTGACATAAGGTGTTTTTGCTGAGATTTAGCATTTCTCATTGCTGATGAAAAATCTTAAGAATTCACATAACTACTTAAAGAAGCTCAAATCCTCCGCTTTCTGGGAGTAAGGGTTCGAATCCCAGAGTTGTAAAGCAGGACAAAAGATGACCCAGTCACCTCCATCTGTAACACAGGAGATGGCTGCATTTTAAGCTGGTGGTGACACGCAAGTGGACGAGCTCAGTGAGACTTTCAGACCACGTGAGACCATTATTTCTACTACATCTTGTTGTTGCTAATAATCTGTAAAATCCAGCTCATTTTTAATAATACACTTCTAAAGACTAAGTGTGACTGAAAGAAAAAGTCTCTAGAATGGATTAGCTCCCACCTACCTTATGAAATTTTTATAGGCATTTTCTATAATATTATATAACTTATTCTTTTGGGTTCACATTGACTTAAGAAAATATTCCTAATGACACTGAACTTACAGAAGCATAATAAAACCGACTTTTAAATACTCACTAAATAAAAAAATATTTTAATGAGCATATTAAAAATATAAATATTACAGAAATTTATAATATGGTTAAGTAAAGTCATCCTCTCCATACATTCACCCTATCTCCTCTCTGTAAAGGTAATATTTATTCATCTTTTCATGTGTATCCTTCTAGAAAACAATGGTTTATAGAATGGCATATGTGCGGAATGTTCTGGGTGTGCTTTTTAAAAATGTACAGATGTGAAACTTTGCACATACTGCACTTTACTTTCGTTTGCATGTGAATTTATCAATGCCAACCTACCTCACGATTTTTAATAGACGCAGAGTGTATTCTAGTATACGGAGCATTGTCATTTATCTAACTACTCCCTTAATGATTAACAGAAGAAGGATTCGAAGGTCCTGTTTTGTTTTGTTTCAGTAACAAAGAGCCTTTGAAAATGCATTATTTGTATTTATTTCAGGAAAGGTAATATATGTACTTGGTTCAAAATTTTAAAAGTCTAACAGAGGTGTGAACTCCTCTTCCTTAAACCTGACTTCTTTTTGAAGGCAGCCATAGATGTACATTTTGTAGGGTATCGTGCTCTTTTTCTCTTAAGAAAAGTGTAGGCATCCCTTGTTTTATGGCACTTCCTTTATTACAATTTGCAGATAGTGTATGTTTTACAAGTTTGTGACAACCCTGCATCGAGCAAGTCTATCGGCGCCATTTTTCCAATGGCGTTTGCTCACTTCAGGTCTCTGTCACATTTTGGTCATTCTTGGAATGTTTCAAACTTTTTCACTGTTATTATATTTGCTATGGTCACCTGTGATCTTCACTGTTACTACTGTAATCATCACAGGGTACCATGAGCTGCACCCATATAAGATGGTGAACTTAATAAATGTTGTGTGTGTTATGACTGCTCCACCAACCAGCTGTTCCCTGCCCCTCTCTCACCTGCCCCTCAGGTCTCCCTGTTCCCTGAGACACAACAATATTAAAGTGAGGCCAATTAATAACCCTGTGATGGCCTCTAAGTGTTTAGGTGAAAGGAGGAGTTGCTAGCCCCTCAATTTAAATCAGAAGGTAGAAACGATGAAGCTTAGTGAGGAAGCTATATGGAAAGACGAGATAAGCTGAAAGCTAGGGCTCTTGCACGGAGCAGTGTGCCGAGTTGTGAACACAAAGAGAAAGTTCTTGAAGGAAATTACAAATGTATCTCCAATGACTTCATGAATGAAAAGAAACTGAAACAGTTTTATTGCTGAGATGGAGAAAGTTTGACTGGTCTGGATAGAGCGAACCAGCAACAACACTCCCTTAAGCCAAAGCCTACCCTGGAACTAGGCCCTACTTTTATTCAATTCTGTGAAAGCTGAGAGAGGTGGGGAAGCTGCAGAGGGAAAGTAGGAAGGTAGCAGAGGTTGGTTCCTGAGATGTAAGGAAGGAAGTCATCTCCATAACATAAAAGTGCAAAGCGAAGCAGCAGGTGTTGATAGAGAAATGGCAGCAAGTTGTCCAGAAGATCTAGCAGAGATAAGAAATGAAGGTGGCCACACTCAACAAGGCTGTGGATGAAACAGCCTTATATTGGAAGAAAATGCCAGTTAGGACTTCCATAACTAGAAAGGAGAAGTCAGTGCTTGGCTTCAAAGCTTCCAAAGACAGGCTGACTCTCTTGTTAAGGCCTCCTGCAGCTGATAACTCTAAGTTGAAGCCAGTGCTCATTTACTATCCTGAAATCCTAGGGCCTTTAAGAAGAAATCTACTCTTGGGGTGCCTGGATGGCTCAGTGGGTTAAAGCCTCTGCCTTCGGCTCAGGTCATAATCTCAGGGTCCTGGTATCGAGCCCCACATCGGGCTCTCTGCTCAGCGGGGAGCCTGCTTCCTCCTCTGTCTCTGCCTGCCTCTCTGCTTACTTGTAATCTCTCTCTCTGTGTCAAATAAATAAATAAAATTTTTAAAAAAAGAAAGAAATCTACTCTGCCTATGCTTTACAAATGGAACAATAAAGCCTGGATGATAGCACACCTGTTTACCACATGGTTTACTGAATATTTTCAGCCTTCTACTGGGAGCTATTGTTCGGGGGAAAAAGAAAAAAGATTCCTTTTCAAAATATTACTGTTCTCAATGCATTTGCTCACCCAAGAACTCTGATGGAGATGTAAAACAAAATTCATAATGTTTTCACGACTGTTAACATAATATCCATTTCACAGCTCACAGATTAAGGAGCAGGTTCAGTTTTCCAGTCTTATTAATTTAAGAAGTAAATTTCAGGGGCACCTGAGTGGCTCAGTCATTGGGTGTCTGCCTTCAGCTCAGATCATGATCCTGGGGTCTTGGGATCGAGCCCCACATCGGGCTCTCTGATCAGCGGGAAGCCTGCTTCTCCCTCTCCCACTCCCCCTGTTTGTGTTCCCTCTTTTGCTGTGTCTTTGTCAAACAAATAAATAAAATCTTTTTTTTAAAAAAAGTAAATTTGGGCGCCTGGGTGGCTCAGTGGGTTAAAGCCTCTGCCTTCGGCTCAGGTCATGATCCCAGGGTCCTGGGATCGAGGCCCACATCGGGCTCTCTGCTCGGCAGGGAGCCTGCTTCCTCCTCTCTCTCTGCCTGCCTCTCTGCCTACTTGTAATCTCTCTCTCTGTGTCAAATGAATAAATAAAATCTTAAAAAAAAAGTAAATTTATGCAATAGATAGTGATTCCTCTGATGAATCTGGGCAGAGTACACTGAAAACTTTCTGAAAAGATTTCACTACTCTAGAAAGAATTCACCATGCCATGAAGAACATTTGTAATTCACGGGAAGAGGTCACAACATCAACATGAACAGGAGTTCGGAAGAAGCTGATTCCACCCTCATGGATGACTGTGAGCGGTTCAGAACTTCAGTGGAGGAAGTAACCTCAGATGTGATGGAAATAGCAACAAAACTAGAATTAGAAGTGGAGCCTGAAGATGTGACTGAATTGCTAAATCTCATGAGAAAACTTGAACAGATGAGGAGCTGCTTCTTATGGATGAGCAAAGAAAGTGGGTTCTTGAGATGTGATCTCCTCCTGGTGAAGAAGTTATGAAGATTGTAGAAATGACAAGAAAGGACTTAGAAAATTACATCAACTTAGTTGATAAAGCAGCAGCAGGGTTTGGGAAGATTGGCTCCAATTTCGAAAGAGGGTCTGCCATGGGTAAGATGCTATGAATAGCACTGTGTGCTACAGAGAAATCATTTGTGAAAGGAAGAATCAACCCATGCAGCAAACTTTACTGTCTTATTTTAAGAAATTTCCACAGCAACCCCAGGCTTCAGCAACCACCACCCTGATCAGTCAACAGCCATCAAGGCAAGACCCTCCACCTGCAAAAAGATTATGATTCACTGAACTCTCGGATGATGATTGGCACTTTTTAGCAATATTTTAAATTAAAATACATATATTGTTTTTTTTAGAAATAATGCTAATGCATACTTAATAGACTACAGTACAATTTAAACATAACTTTTTTTAAAAAAATAGGCTCCACACCCAGAGAGGAACCCAATGTGGGGCCTGAATTAACGACCTGGAGATCAAAATCTGAGCTGAGATCGAGAGTCAGACGTCTAACGGACTGATCCAGCCAGGCAGGCACCCCTAAACATAACATTTATATACACTGGGAAACCAAGAAATTTATTTGATTCCCTTTATTGAAATATCAGTTTTATTGCGGTGGTATGGAACTGAACAGAAATATCTTTAAGGTATGCCTTGAAGACCTTTCCATAGTAGCACTCAGATTTCAGTGAAATCTATTCCATGTCCATTGATTATCATCAGCGCTGGGAAGAACTGAGGCCTTTAAGCTCTGGGAAGAACTTCATAATGAGTAAATTAAATTTCCAAAACATAGAAAATGTACATTTGCTTATGATAATTCAGATCTTATTATGTAGGCAGCCAAGACTTATTAATAAAAATTTATTCTGAGACCATAAAGAACTCACACAACAAAACACCAAAAAAATAATCCAATTAAAAATGTGGAGAAGACATAAACAGACATTTCTCCAAAGAAGACATACAGATGGCAATAGACACATGAGAAGATACTCAACATCACCCTTCATCAGGGAAATGCAAATCAAAACCACAATGAGATGTTACCTCACAACTTTCAAAATGACTAAAATCGAAAACTCAAGAAACAACAGGTGTTAACAAGGATGTGGAGAAAATAGAATCCTCATGCACTGTTAGTGGGAATACAAACTGGTGCACCCACTGTGGAAGACAGTATGGAGATTCTTCAAAAATTGAACATAGAACTACCCTACAATAGTATTAATAGTAATCACACAACTGGGTATTTATCCAAAGAATACAAAAACACTAATTTGAAGGGATACATGCTTATGTTTATCGCAACATAGCCAAACTATAGAAGCAGTCCTAGTGTCCATGGACAGATGTACCTCTTATTTATGCATCATCTGTCCATATATATATATATATATATATATACATATATATGTATATACATTATATACATACATATATATATGATGGAATATTACTTGGACATAAAAAAAATGAAATCTTGCCATTTGCAACAACGTGGATGGATCTAGAGAGTATTATGGTAAGCAAATTAAGCCAGTCAGAGAAAGACAAATACCGTATGATTTCACTCATATGTAGCATTTAAGAAACAAAAGAGCTGAACAAAGGAAAAAGAAAGAAAGACCAACCAAAAAACACGCTCTTAACTATAGAGAACAAACAGGTGGTTACCAAAGGAGAGGTGGGCAGGCAGATGAGTAAAAGAGGCGAAGGAAATTAAAAGTACACTTAACTTGATGAGCACTGAGTAATATATGGAACTGTTGGATCACTATAGTGTACACCCGAAACTAATATAACACTGTGTGTTAACTCTAATGGAATTAAAATTTTTAAAAAAATGAATTCTGAGGCCAAACCATCACCTATGTCACTTAATTAAGGGCCCATCAACACTCACTGCAGAGACACTCTTCCTGAACCTATTCCAAGTGCACTCTCCAGAAATTTCAGCATATTGACAATTGCTTTGTCCTCAATGAAGACAGAATAGCTGCTTATCACTCAAAAAAGAGGTGATAAATATATCTTTAAAATAATCTCTGCCATATGGTTTTCACTTGTTTTTTTAGCATTTTTAAAAAATATTTTATTTATGTATTTATTTGACAGAGAGAGAGAGAGAGAGAGCACAAGCAGGGGGAGCAGCAGACAGAGGGAGAAGGAGAAGCAGACTCCCTGCTGAGAGGGGAGCCTGCCTCGGGGCTCAATCCCAGGACCCAGGATCCCCAGGATCATGACCTGAGTGGAAGGCATACATACACTTAACCGACTGAACCAACCGAGAGCCCTGTTTCTTAATATTTCAGGGCAACCCCAATCTTTGATATAACAGGCCAGAAGAGAAATATTTACATTCAGAAACAAAGCAAAGAAAATCGTGAGTACACTCTAGGAAGAGGCACACAGAAGATGAATCCAGTGTTACTGACAGATGCATTATGTGTATAAGTTGTGGTCAACAAGGGGGCAACAGCTGCTTATCTTCATCAATAAGAGGAAATTGATAACCGACGTTCTCTGGAGAGTATATACTTATGCAAATTGCAATAAAGATTGTAGTTAAACACTATGTTTGGTTCCAAAAATGATTTAACATATATTTATTTTCTCTGACTTTACAGAGATGTTTACCAGTGCAGATCTTACAAAGATAAGCTTTGAAAGATATCGCTATTCTTTTGTAAATTTCTCATTGTACAAATAACTGCCCACTTTTCAGAAATAACTTATTTTTCTAAAATATTCTCACATTATCCACCAGATATGTCATTTATAAAATGTTCATGAACCCAGCCACGAGCCCTGAACAGATCTCGAATTTTCCAACCAGGATTATCAATGAACTTGAACTTACCTGATCTTTCATTGCTCTATAAATCAACTCAAATGTATTGAGGATCTACTAGGTACTATAAAATCTGATGGAATACAAAGGAGTTTTAAGACAGATCTCTGCCTTAGTGAACATAAAGAATTAATAATGCATGGTTAAATATGCAGTGAGTGCTGTAGATAGTCTGAATGCTCATGGGAACCACTTACGGCTAAAAACAAATAGTTGAAATTTCAATGATTTCTGTCTTATGCATGTTTTTGAGATTTCCCTAAACAAATGGGAATGAATGGTCTTAGTGAGGAAAAACAAAATACCTCTGATGATAAGTACTTATATTGTGAAAAAAAACTTACAAATTGTTGACAGTCTGGTATTGTCAAGTAGTAGAAGAACAAAACAGTCAACGACAGAACATGTAAAACTCATTTTGCTCTCATTGTTTTCTTCTATCCCATCTTGTTTCTCTCCTCTAAGCCAACCCAAGAGAGAGAGAGAGGCACAGACCAAAATAACTTGGAATTATGCAAAGATTTTCTCTCTGTTTGTATTGAGTCATCTCACTTTCAAAATAATTCATGAGAAATCCCTGTCCTGGTTCTAGTTGTATTGTGCCTGAACACTTTGACCCAAATGTGTATTAATGAACTAGTCCTGACGGATTTAGACCAAGGGGGCTCGAAATTATAAATGGAAAGAAATACTCCCTATTCCTAGTATTAAGAAAAATACATTAGTTTTCATATTAGACACACCTGAAAAATAAAACCCTGAGATGCTAAATTGTGTGTTTTCCTTCAGGTAGTAAAAGCAGTGACTTCAATTTGGTGCTACTGTAATTAGACCTGACTGGAAGTGAGTAGATCTACAATTATGACTGGATCTTGAATAAAGTGTGTTTTTCACAGCTGAGTGCCATTTTATTGTCCTGTGAATTATTTCAGACACGTCGCCACTAATCGTTGTTACTAAGATTCTTCTCATTCACCTCAGCCCAAGTCCACCTCCCAGAGCCACCTCAGAATGCGGATGCTGCCTATCTGATGTCCTGCCCATCACTCAATCCAATCTCGAATCCTGCCCCCCCCCCACAGAGTCCCCTTTGCGCTTTGGAGTCTGCTGGTCTATTCACACGCCAACTCTCCACAGCCTTACACGTCTCTCAGCATGCTCCTCACCCTCTTTCTCGACTCACTCTCACCGACTCACAGTGTCATCAACATCCTGTGGGGTGCTGGAGATGCCACAATGCCACTTTTCCTGCCACCCCTTTGCCTGTGGACTTCTCAAGGGCCAGTGGCTGCCCAATCAGGGGCCAGGGGCCAGGGGCTCAGACGCCTACCATGGGTTCTGTCCAGCCAGCAATATGAGGAGGGCAGCACCAAGAAAAGCACTGGAAGACGTGGATCTGGTGCTGAGGAGTCACAGCTGCAGACACTGCAAGCATCTACAAGTGGTCGCCGTGGGCATGGGGTTGGCTTTCTGGCCATGACCGCCAGCTCAGGGTTCGCACAAGACCCTCAAGTGAACGTCTTTATGCCCCGGAGTCAACGGCTCAGGAAGGACTTCCAGAGTCTGAAGGGTGTGGGAGTGGCGTTGGCCTTTAAGAAGATCCTGCAGGCCCAGAATCTCTTCATGTCTCAGCCCTGGTGGGGTATTCTATAGTGAGAACAAGAGAGCACCAAAAGGAGGAACATGCAGAAGGATTATCAAAGGAAGTTGGCACTATGACTATGGAGGGCTAGACTATCAGGCCAAGGAATGCAAGCTGCCATCCCTCCCAGAAGTGCCCCTTCTGCCAGAGCATCCTAGTCCCATGATGGTCTGGTGTCCACTGAAGGGTCCGTATGACCCCCACCCACAGGCGAAGCCAGCCTACTTTCAGGAGGAAAAAGAGATCCACAGCTAGGGCCTGCTCCCAGAAAGCCAGAACTGAGCCACAGTCGGTGGGGGCTGTCCTTTTGCCATCAGGAAATTTCTGGAAGCAGGCCCCAACCAGCATACTGGAGAAGGTGGGGGTAGGGTGAATAGCTGGCACTGGTAGTTCTTCAGGCTAAGTCCACATCAATCACCCCTTCTTCCTTTTGGGAGGACAGGAGGGTGAGGCAAAGGAACTCCAATCATGCTCTGTCCAGATGCACGGGAGGGCTTTGGGGGAAATACCTCTAGAGCCTGGGTGTGTTAATGAAGTCAGCACACCAGAATTTCTAGCTTTTTGAAAATGGCCTGGATAAGGAAGTTGCTTTCTTTCTAAAGAAAAATACGTAACAGTATTTCTCATGCCAGAATGGAAAGATGAAGCATGAGACCAGATTGATGGGTACACACACAAGCCCCTACATTCTGTTGGAGGGAAACTCTCAGGCATAAAGCAGGGTTTCCCCACTCCTGGGAAAGGGTGCCAGGAACTGTCCCAAGAAATAGGCTGGGACGATAGGTGAAAGGAGCCATCGGGGGACCAGCTACAGACCTGCTCCCCCGGGCTGCCTCTTACCCATATTGGCCTTTCGGGGCCAACGCAAATTTATTTATTTGCTCCCTTGGATAATGGTAACTTGGGTTGATGCCAACTATACTAGCTGTGTACAAATGGCATCTCTTGTGCATTATAACTTTTTTCCTAATGTAACTATTCTCAGTTTGTATCTTCATGCATTTTAATCTAACGCCCTCGTTCCCACAGTGTGTTCCCAGGCAGTCGAACAACCCCAGGGGTCTAAGCGGGCAACAGCTCTGGGTATATAGAGAAGGAATACTTTCTGGTGTGTTCCCACCATGCAGAAGAACTATTTGGAGTTCGTAGCCCGTTGAGCTATCTCTATTTTGCCAATTACAGCTGGCTTTTCTGCTACTGTGTCTTCTTGAACACCCCAAATGTTTCATAGGAGCCTAGGTTTTAACTGGTTTGTCCTGTGGCTTGATTTCCTTCTACTACAAGATTGGAAATTGGTCCGAACAGGAAAAGGTGGTACAAAGAGTTTAGGAGAGGCTGAGCCAGCTGAACCGCATCTGGAGGAAGCCAAGATTAAGTGAGGGTTGCCTAATCTGTGATAAATGTTTCCTGTCCCAGACCTCTAATCCATGGGCAGGGCCCTGGCATTACATACCAGAAGCATCCTCCATGGGATTGGGCCAGGCCTCCCTTGCTCAACAGGGTATAGTTGTTTGTTATATAAAATGTGAGTTGGTAAAGATAGGTCTTGAGAAACTTAAGACCTCTGCACCCGTGTTGGGCTGCACAGGGATGGATATATGAAGGAAGGACTAAAATCCTTAACCTTCAAAATTTCTGGGCTCTTCTCCCACAGCTTCCAGAGAAACCATAAGCAAGGTCTACTTTTGGGTCCCAGAGCCAGGGTCCTGTCCTGCAGCACTGATTAATAGTGTTGTGGCAGCTAAAAGAGAAAGAGGGGTTTCATTTGCAGGCTGTGAGATCTCTCCAAACCTTGCCTCACTTGGTCAAAGTGGGGCAAATGCAATAGAATGCATTGGGGGACGTATGTCTGATCCAGGCTCCTTGTTTTGCCCAACTGCTGCTCCCCTGTAGTTATTGTATTTGTCTGGGCTTTGTAGGACTTCACAAGTTACTGATCTGTAATTGCTAGTTGGCCTGCTTTGTGTAAATATAGTGTGTTGGTCTTTCTTCATGTTCCTTTGGAGTTTTACTGTTGAAAACTTCTTTTTGTATTGAGAGCAAAATAGCTCAAGCATCTGTGACAAAAGTTTATGCATCGGGCAAAAGGATCTAAAACATTAACTCAGGGTGTCCTCTTCTTGAAGTGGGGGTCCTGAGCCATATTTTATTTGTGTTCCTCTTCCCCTATTTCCTCTTCTTAACCAGACCTTTGAGCCTAACACCTTGACTCCTACCTGACTCTTTTCTCTCCATTCCCGAAAAAAGCCCACATACCATTGCTGTACCCATTTAATTTGTGGGATGTCTTCACAACTCTTAAACGATTTGTGTAAAAATCTTAAAGAAGCTAGAAACACTCCATCCCTTATTCCTACCCACCTGAGTCAAGGCCATCCCTTGGTGTGATTCATGCCAATCACTTATGCTGCTGTATTTGAGTGAATTGATCCTCCTTTAATCTCTAATCCTTGAGTAGAGAGAAGCAATGAGAGGGTCTTCTATGTACAAAGTAGAGTCAGAAGACCATGGAAGAGAAGATAGTTGTATATTCAAGTTGTTCAGGAACTTTTACACAGGTGCAAGAGACATGTTAATGTGGCTAAAAGATTGTTTAAGAGGAGACCATCAAATACACCTCCATGTTTACTGCTAGAAACCAAAGCTTTGTGTGAAACCTTGAATTTATGGGGAGGGAGGGAGGGAAGGTGGGAGAGAGTGTGCCTCTCTCTTCTTTTTTTTTTATTTAATCTAATTTTGCTATGTTATGTTTGTTGCCATACAGTACCTCATTAGTTTTTGATGTAATGTTCCATGATTCATTGTTTGCATATAACACCAGTGCTCTATGCAATACGTGCCCTCCTTAATACCCATCACCGGTCTCCCCCATCCCCCCACCCCCTTCCCCTCTGAAACTCTCAGTTTGTTTCCAGAGTCCATAGTCTCTCATGGTTCGTCTCCCCCTCTGATTCCTCCCTGCCTTCATTTTCCCTTCCTTCTCCTGATGTCTTCTATGCTATTCCTTATGCTCCACATATAAGTGAAACCATATAATTATCTTTCTCTGCTGTGCCTCTCTGTTCTTTCCCTGATCCCTTTCTCTCACTCCTGAACTTTGGGGGCAGGAGACGGAGCCTCCATGGGTTTTGGTGATCCCATCACTGGGGAGTGTTTCTTTGATGATTGATTTTGTTATTCCAAGTACTTCCTTTCCTGTTTGTTATCATTTTGTAACACAAATGATTTTTTTTCTTTTTCTTTCCTTGGCAAAATACAATGGATAAATAAAGATTGTTGGTGAAGAAAAAATCATCCAGATTTCTTGNTATTTCTTGTTAAAATAGTGTCCTAGGGCGCCTGGGTGGCTCAGTGGGTTAAAGCCACTGCCTTCGGCTCAGGTCATGATCCCAGGGTNGATTTCTTGTTAAAATAGTGTCCTAGGCTTCAACCCCAGAGATTCTGATTCAGTAGGTGAGGATGGAACCCACGTGTTTTCATAGATGATGTCAAATCTATTTATCCAAGGACCACGTTTAAAGAACCACTCCTGGGGCACCTGGGTGGCTCAGTCATTAAGCGTCTGCCTTCGGCTCAGGTCACGATCCCAGAGTCCTGGGATCGAGCCCCGCATCGGGCTCCCTGCTCAGCGGGNTGAAGTCTCTCTCTCCCTTCACATTCTTTCTCTCCCATACCTTACATTTCACAGGGCATACTGGTTGGGTGTGCCATTCTTTCTCACTACTAATGCTTCCATTTCTTCCTTCTTCATTCTTATTTCAAAAACTCCAGATCATCTGAAGTGCACACCAGATACACTTTACCATACATTACCCTTCCTTGCTTATCATCTCGCATCTCTCAGTCTCTCTCCCTCTTTTAGTGCTGTCCTCAGCATCTCTCTCTAGCCCAACTCCACCCTTATTCTTGAAAACTTCAACATCCATACAGATAATCCATCCATCACATTGGTTTTTTCCTTCACTAACGTTGGAGGCCCTCAGTTTCTCTGTTATGCACTAGGAAGGTCATGCTCTTACAGGTTTTCTAAGAATCCAGTCTTGATCCCTGATTCACAGTCTGATAACATACTCATTGTGTTGTTCTTCTGTCAAGACTAGCTCTCAGAGTGTAGAGCCTAGTCAATTGCGCTACAGCCCAAACTTCATTTCCTGTATTCCATCTGAGTTCCTTCTGATTGAACATCTCTGAGATGATCTTCCTTTTGCTTCCATTCAACTACTCGCTGCAGTGCACCCTACCCTCTTCCCCTTTTGCTGAGGGTTAGCTCTGACAGGATTTAGTGTACAGAATGACTATGGGGATGTCTTAGAATATACACTGTACAAAGGAGATTACACACTAACAAACTGAGTGACTGTAGATAAATCTTTGAATGATTTACCTACTTTTTGTGTCAGTTTCCACATTTATACAATGAAAGGGTAGATAATGTAAATTACATTATTTTCATGTTGCTCCAAACTCCAACATACAATATTTGGTATTATTTCCAAAGTTTAGGAGTTTAATCAAGCTACATCCCCACAACCTATAGTCCAAAGAAAAAAAATAAATCAAAAATACATTTATAAATAGAAAATCTAAATATGTGACTTTAATAGGAGGTGATTATACAAGGACAAATGCAACAGTAAAGGAACTTTACTGTTTACTGGTAAAGGAACAGTCAACATTAGGTGAATGTTGTCAGTAATACCTTCCTGGAGAAAGCAAACCTGAATAAAGTGTTGTCCATGGATTGGCAAAGGTGCAAAGAGAGCAAAGGTCTCCAAGTTAACCCATCCACTTCTTTAAATTTCATGACAAAGTGAAGCTTACCCAGAAAAGTCAATTAGGCCAATAGTCCCCTAGAGGTTAAATTCAACTCCAACAATCGTAAAAAATATGTATGTGCAGAAATCATAAAAACATAAAATTGGAATCACCAGAAAGCACTGTGTTCCTTGTGTCCCTATTCCATATCCTTCTTCAGGCTTATAATTACGAAAGATACCAGAGAAACAAAAAGATCATCTCTGGGGATAAAAATAAATCTTCCTGCCGTCCAGAAGTATATCTCTCAAAGGAGACAAGAATTAAATTACAAGAAACAATTTTTAAGCAGCTTTGAAATTTTTATAATGAAATGCTAAATTGAAGTTACATAAAATTTTTAAGAGTGGTAGAAGAACAGAGCAACCAATTCAACAGCCTTTTTAAAGAATTTATCTCTTAAAATATGAAGAGGGATTAGCTTCCAGATTAGTTCCTAGTTTTCTTGGGACAGAGACCTTTCACCATCAAACTACACACCTTCTTCTCTACAAGTCTCAAGTTGGGGATTCCCGGCAGTAAGCAAGCCATCGTCACTCTTTGTATGCATCCATCACTGGGAGAGATGGCTCCACCTCCACTTCTCCTCGAGCTCTTCTCAGTCTATCTCCTAGACTTCATTATAACCATGGTCTGCTCCCTCTCAGAAATATCAAATTTCAGTTGTCCCTTCTGACCACACTCTTGTCATTACTGTCCTCTCATGCCCAAGACTATTAGAACAGCCATTGACCTCAGAGAGATGTCTAGCCCACTGACCCTTCTATTTTCTCCCAGTTTATTGAGTACTTATTGAGCTCTTTTAAAGAATTCCCTTCTCATGGGCTCCCAGATCATCAGTTGTACCTGGAATTATTTAGCATGCTTAGCTTCCATTCCTGTAGAGCAAAACCTTATCCCTAGTACCTTTTGTTAAATACTGCTGAAGATATAAAAAAAGAAAAGAGAAGAAAAATCCAGGATCTTGCCACTAAAAACTAACATTCTTTAATCTCAGATGGCTCTGTATCACTGCCCATCAATCATTTTGAATACTTATGTCACTCTTGCATCTATATGGCCGTGGTATTTTGGGTGGCTAAGTAGAGTGGGATGGATAAGGAATTGGAGATGAGGTGATCAAAGAACCAAGTACTAGGTTATTTGACAGGATATTCACATGGAAGTTTAAGTTACTGAGGATGCCCTGAGGACTCTGTGTGTTAAAGAAGATCATGGTCCAGAGGGTCATAGTTGAGCTGAGGTCATTAGCAATGAGGAGTTGATGTGAGCCTATCAGGTTAGCATAAAACTGGAGCTGGAGTTGGAGAAATCAAGGTCTGTGAAGCAATACTTCCTGGGAAACAGGGAGACATGTAACCATATCCCAGCCCTGAGGTAAATGTGATGTAGATGAATAATTATCATCCCCTTCAAAGTCAGGAAGCCAATGAAGAACACTGGCACCTAGCTTATAGTCTTCTTCCTGAAATTTCCTTCTTCCTGACATCATCTTTAATGAAAATAAACATCAGTATGAATAACCAATACAATCCGCTGGCCTCTTCGGTTTTTTGGGGTAGAAAACTTTTCCCATCTTGCCTTCTAGATTCTTTTGGCTGGTTTAATAAGTAAATTGACAGGACACCTAGCTGGCTCAGTCAGTGGAGTGTGTGACTCTTGATCTCAGGGTTATGGGTTCAAACCTCGTGTTGGGTGTAGAGATTGCTGAAAAATAAAATCTTTTAAAAAATAATTCAATTGACACAAGACAGATCAACAGGAGAAAAATACATTTAATTTCATGCATACTGGAGCCCCATAAAAACTAAAGGACTCAAAGAAACAGCTAAAGCAGCAGCATTTACACCTTTTAGGCAAGGAAATAATAAATTTGTAAAGAATTGACGAGACAAAGGGGTTTGGGCATGGGGTAGTAAATTAGTGAAGAAGTAACAAGGTTTGTTTATATAGCTTTCTTGACCTTAAATTTCCTCTCTCTGGTGATAAACATGCCTTCTACCTTTCTGGTACAGGGAAAGATATTTCACATAAAAGATTTATTTTCTGCTTTCAGAGGGCCAGAGGAGGGCCAAAGTGTCCTTGCACTGGCTATATCTTATGTAACTTTAATTCAAAATAATCAATATGCCAAAATGGCATATTTGGGAATGGCATATTCTGCTGCCTTCCAGTTCCCAGACTGTCTCATCTTTGGGGATCTTTCCCATAATTCTCTTTGGCTATCTGGCCCAGGGTCACTCCTAGACTATATATGCAGTACAAGGATGCTGTAGTACACTATCCAGAATCCCCATTTAGGACTGAAACCCTCATCCCTCAATTGCCTAAAAGCACTGGTGGCTGAGAGCTTTCTACCAAGACCTTTCCTGGGACATCTCCTTGGCTTGACCTACCCAAGTTGCACCACCTTCCCATCACCAAAGCCCATAGCAAGTGACTGCTCAATGTGGAGATTCTTTCAGTGTATATATTTTAACCTGGTGTCCGCTTTCTCTGCATTGCATTTCGTGAAACAGAATAAAGAGAACTTCAATTAAAATGGAATCCAGAGGCCAGCAGGGGGAGCTCTCACACTGTACCACTAGTTGCAACCCTTGGCCAACCCACGGGAAGAGACGTACTTACTATGCTCTGCATTTCTCTTAGAAGACACTTTCTACCAGAGAAAGGAAGATTTTCTCCTCGCCCAGCAGCCGCCCAGCCAATGAGAGATTGCCACAACTAAGCCAATGAAAAGCCACTACACTTGGAATTCCAAGTTAATGCCAGTGGACTTTTTGCTTATAACAACCCCTCTCAACAACCCCTTTCCCCTTTCTTCTATAAAAGACATTTCTCCTCTTTGTTCTCCAGACCTGCCTGTGGCTTTTGCTGTAGCTTGCTTTTCCTGAATTGCAATTCCTCAGCTATTCCTGAATAAACCCATTTTGTTAGTAAAGTAACTGAGTGTTTTACCCTTAAGATTGACAATTTACAAATACATCTAAGTTTATTACACACTGGTTCACTAACACTACAGAAAATTTTATTTTTTGTGCTAATTGTACTAATGTTTTTGTTATTTATACATCACCTATTTTATTTTTTTGTTTTTTTAAAGATTTTTTATTTATTTATTTGACAGAGAGAGAGATCACAAGTAGGCAGAGAGGCAGGCAGAGAGAGAGGGGGAAGCAGACTCCCTGCTGAGCAGAGAGCCCAATGCGGGGCTGGATCCCAGGACCCTGAGATCATGACCTGAGCCGAAGGCAGAGGCTTAACCCACTGAGCCACCCAGGCACCCCTATACATCACCTATTTTAAAGGAGGTGATGCAACTTTATTCCTTTGCAACAGGCCTAACTAAACACCACTGAATTATTTCAGAGTTTACATATTGATTTCATTAAAAGAATCTAACTCTGAACCCAAATCAAGTTTGAGCAAAGAGAAACAAACATGCTAACATACACCACCTCCTTCCTTCCTTTCTATTGAATAATTTCCGCTATCCAATAAAGTTTATATGTACTGACTGAAAATTGTATATGTAAAACTGAAATTTTAGTAGTTCTCTGATTCCCTACTCATTTTTTAAATGGAAAGTTTCTCCTTTCCAGTCATCTGGCTACCTAGCTACCAATAAGATTCAGACCAGGGTTCAGCAAAAATTTTTTTATTAAAAGGCCAGACAGTAAAAATTTTAGGTTTTGCTCACTATATAGCCTCTCTTGCAACAACTCAACTCTGCTACTGTAGCTTGAAAGAAATCATAGACATGATAAAAAATGAGTGGGTGTAGCTATGTTTTAATAAAACTATTTATAAAAACAGGCAGCTGGCTAGATGTGATATTTGATTTGTAAGAATTATTTATACTTGGTGATTCAAATATATTTATAGTTGGCCATGCAGATATATATTTCTTATATATATTTGGTCTTTATTCACAGTTCCTGGTTTATTGCTTCCAAAACATTTGGAATTTCCTAAGCGATGAGGGCAATGGAAACATCTTCTATTATTATAATATTTGGGCTCTTGTCCTCAGCTCCTAATAATGCTTCAGACCCATAAAAGTGAAATGGGTGTCTTTTTATTCAGAACAAGTCCTTTAAACCACAACTGGGTTAATGTTAATGAAGTGACTTCTGGAAGCATCTGTGGGTGCGGGGTGGGTTGTCAGGGGAACCAAGCATTAGTAGAGAGTTGGAACTTTCAGTCCAGGTCCTGATTTCTAAGAAGGGGAAAGGGGCTGAAGGTCAAATCAGCCACCAATGGCCAATGATTTAATCTATCATACCTGTGTAATGAAGACTCCATAAAAACCCGAAGAGAAGGAATTCAGAGAGCTTATAGGTTGGGGAATCAGAACTTTTCCAGGTGACACTGTGTGGGGCCCCAAGCTCTATTAGGACAGAAATTCTTTAGTTCAGTATCTCATTCTATGTATCTCTTCATCTGGCTGTGATTTGTATTTTCTAATATCCTTTGTAATAAATTGATAATCTAGTGAGTAAATGGGTTTCCTGAGTTCTGTGAGCCATTTTTGCAAATTAATCAAACCCAAGGACGGGGTCATGGGAACCTCTGATTTATAGCCAGTTGATCAGAAGTACAAGTAACAACCTGGGCTTTTCATGGCATGTAAATTGGAGGACAGTCTGGTGGGACTGAGCCCTTTACCTGTGGAATCTGATTCTATCTTCAGGTAAGTAGTGTCAGAATTGATTTGAATTTTTGATACCCTATTGGTGTCCAAGAATTGCTCATTGGTGTGGGGAAACCTCCACATATACACTCTGGAATTATGTCCAAGAACCTAATTTACCAAATCTAGCCCAAGGGCTGTAGTACGAGGAAGTACTACAGTAGTGGTACTAAGTACTGTAGTATGCTTAAAGTACGCAGCAGGAGGAAACTATAGTCTTACACTATTGTCTATATCACAACAGAATCACAATTTCTTATAGACATAGAAGAAAACACCCTCTTCTCTTTTCTCCAGTAGTCCCTGATTGTTTCATATTTTATTTTAAATATAAGGATACACACAAGGCCAAAATATTAAGAGTTAAAATAAACAGGCAGAGGAAAACATATTCTGTGACCCTCAGATCAAACAACATTCATGTACTCATTAACTTATTTTACACATATTTGTAAGTTGCCTATGACGTATATTACTGTGCTAGGTACCATAAGGGATGCAAATATGGGTGAGATTTAGACTCTTTCATCAGGAAGTTAATAGCCCAATGGGGAAAATAACACATATTCATAAATATGCATAGCACGAAGTATGCAAGAAGTGTATCACAAATGAAATAAAGATACATTTTTCTAGAGGAAGAAGAAATTACTCTTGACTGGATTGAGGGTATGGGAGTGTTGAGAGAGAAATCAGAGCCTTTTTCATGAAGAAATTGATATGCAAACCTGATCTTATAGACCTAGGCAAGTAGAAATCCCAAAGGCAATACCCAGAGAAAGGGCATTGAAAAAATCAGCAGGATAGCATAAACAAAGTCCAGTAGGGAAGAAAGAAAGAAAGAGAGAGAGAGAGAGAGAGAGAGAGAGAGAGAGAGAGAGAGAGAGAGAAAGAAAGAAAGAAAGAAAGAAAGAAAGAAAGAAAGAAAGAAAGAAAGAAAGAAAGGAAGATGAATGATTACTTTTTATAGGAACACAAGGTAAAGGGCTGGCTTTACAGAAGGCCTGAAGGTTAAATAAGAGCAAGACATTAGTGGGACTTGAAAGGGGCTCAAGCAGAGGAGATCCACGCTTGCATATTATGAAGATTAGAGTTTTTTGAGCCATATTTAAGAACAAGAATACAAAATTATATATAAATTGAGTATATATTTGTTTTTTTGTTTTTTGTTTATTTTTAAAGATTTTATTTATTTATTTCACAGCGGGAGAGAGATCACAAGGAGGCAGAGAGGCAGGCAGAGAGAGAGAGGGAAGCAGGCTCCCCGCTGAGCAGGGAGCCCGACGCGGGCCTCGATCCCAGGACCCCGAGATCATGACCTGAGCCGAAGGCGGAGGCTTTAACCCACTGAGCCACCCAGGCGCCCAAATTGAGTATATATTTGAAATAAGAAAAGAAGTCACAACAAATTAGACACTTTTAAAAACAGGCAAATACTACAAAAATCACAAGATCCAGAAACTATGGAAGCCGTGAGCTACTTTACTATCTAACATACCCACCATCTTCCCCGTTGACTGGTACAGTCTCTGATCATGTCTCCATCTGCCAAGAAAGGTAACTCAGGGTTTCCCCTAGCACAGCTAATCAAAATTTGCTTATTATCAATAGTATATATAAGTTTCTTTCAGCGTCACAAAATATTATTGATAATGAGAAAATGTTGAGGACCATTGTCAAATTCAGAAAACCCTTTAAATTGTGAGATTTCAAGTTATTTCGAAGTGTTTTGTGCCAAAGTATTTTGTGACAAATTGTAAATATTCCTTGGATTGATGGCAAGTTAATCATGAGTCACTGATGTCCTTATGTAGTGGCATATCATTAGGTATATATTATCTTTATAGGAGGAAGAATTACGTGTCAAGAATTTAAATCTTCCGTTAGTGTGTTCACACAATTCATGCCTCATCTTTAGTTTATCAAACTGTTCAAGAACCTAGTCATTATTTCCATTTACAGTATATTTCTTCCTCTTCGTGAACTTAGTGAGAGAAAACTCATTTGATGAAAAAGTCTGCAGGAAAGCAAAATCTGTGGACCACTGAAATAGCATTTTTGAATAATTTTAACTACAAATTATGCATTTCTATTGTTTGGTCATTTTATTCCTATTTCAATAATCAAGTGCAGTAGTAGCATTACTTGTTTTAAATGTTTAAAAAAATACAAACAATGCACCACCTTATGAGATCATGAAATTGCTAACATTTCCTCCTGATGAAAACAGAATTTATCATGTTATATTTTTAGTGCCATCTAGTGTTTGAAAGATTTCATCGATGAACTAAATAAGCAAACAATTTAATGTTTTGTCGGCACATACTCTGGTTCTACATCCCAGAGATTCCACCTAAGATTTGATATTAGATATTGACAAGAAAATAATTGATTATAAGGCCACAGGAGTTTCTAGAAACTAAGTTAATTATTATATAAGGAGAGGAATTAAATCACTCCTTCACTGTGGTAATAGGTGTCAGGAGCTCAGCTACCATAAGGCAGAGACTAGTTCTCATTGAAATGCCCCATCAGATACACTTTTGTCATGGACTCCTAGGTCTAGAAGGAGATTTTTGATTCAAATCAAGTTGAATTTAAACTGTATATGATATCTTCTTAAATAGGAACTTTTTACGACTAACTTTATAGTTCTATCAAAAGTTAGAAAGTTTTATTTAGCAAATCAGTACATTTATTATTATCACCATCACCAAAAAGAGATGTTTAAGTTCTCTCATTTTATCAAAATAACATAGCTTTCTTGGTTTTACTATTTTTATCCTATAGCAAACAATACTAGATTAACAACACAAAAGTTTACTTAGATGCTTTTACTGTTATGTATGAAACATATAACCAAAGACTTAAAAATTTCTGCACATTTAACCTGAGAAATAACAAGAGGTAGGCAGCTGACTTGTTCCTCCTCCTGCTTTCACTGTTAATTCATTGTTCACATGAAACAGCTGAACTTACACGCCAGTAAACTCATACTGCTCTTACATTCCAGGAATTTAGATGGAAAAACAAAGTCAAAGGAAATGACAAATTGTTTAAAAGTGATACATACTACAAATACCACAGCGTCATAATGATCTTACCCTAGGCTGATTTTTTAAAGCTAAGAGTAGCAAACTGCACTCCCTTTGGCGCACAAAGGCATTTGTAGGAGTGCAGCGAGGCCATTCGGTGTGACTCCCTGCAGACATGGGTGGATGCTGACACTTCGGTCCCCGGGAGGCTCAGTCAGTGTCATACTGTCAGCCACCTGAGAGGTGGACTCTCTCACTGAGAGGCCTCTTGACTCTGCAAGGGCAACAACCCCCAGGGTGTTCAGTCTAACCCAGGCCTGCCCAAGCCGGGAGCCTCTGCTGCGCAATACAGGATCAGATCCTTATGGTCCCCCTGGAAGTTACGAAAATATTGGGTAAGTTATTTCAGGACGTTATCAATCAACAGTGTGGGTACCGAACACCAGTCAGTCCCGGGGGAGGCCCACAGGGGGCGCTAGGCAAATGAGTAGCGCCTGGCAGGAATTCCCTTGATTGAAACTGAATCTTGGATAGTAACAGTAGCAATAGGAGTGTATGGGTGCACGTGAGAATTTGTATATTAAGTGACAAGCTACATACATAAGTCTCTCTGTTGAGAAGCCCAGCTGAGTACATTTTGCTGTACATTCTCTCTGATCCATAAGCATTGATCGTTTCTGTCATGTGGGATGCTCTCCACTATCTTGCTATAGCTTCTAGGTGTTTAATAAATATACTCTGAATGGTTTGTCCCTTTAAAAAGAGCTAGTGAAAATGAGAAAAAAAATTGGATATAGAGAGGAAGCAATTTTTACCTCATTAGTTTCTGTTTCTGCTTAACCCAGGTGCTCTTAAATTCCACCTGCTGATTAGAGTTGCTATGGTAAAAAAAAAAAAAAAAAGCCTCCCCAAAATATTTCCTGAATTATTCACCTTTAACCTTAAAATGTATTGTGGTTTTAGTGGATGATTGAATCTGGGCTGGCAATTGGCAATTCTTACAATTAATTAGGAAACTAGTCCTCAAGCTGAACATAGAGACAACCAACAAGAAAAAATCATAAATTTGACTTGCTTTTGTGATTTGCTCATTATTCGTAACATTTTTTAAGCATCCCATTAAAAACTGCTTCCAAATGTGATATAATGCTATTACATAACCAAATATTTTATCATTGGAACATTTTAAAACTTCATGTTATTTTTTTCCAAAAATAAATTTATTCAAATGTCACATATTAATTATACCTTCTATTTATAAAAAATATTTTTATTTAAGCCATCTATTTTACTTTTCCATGTAGAATTGCAATGAAGTGGTCTCAGGCAGAAGAAAACAAGTTATTCTAAAGAATCATCTAAAGAATCCCAATCACAACTACTTTTATTATTCCTTTGCAAGAGTTCACATATTTTCTCTGTATAGAAATTTTTCCTAATAAATACTTATTCTATTCTTAGGTATCTATGATAAATGAGCTGCTAATTATCACTACCATGACAATCATATTAGATATACAAATACATCAAATTAACATGTTATAAACCTAAAATTTACACTATGTTATACGTTAAATATAGTTCAATTAAAAAATACCCAAGATCATTTTTTCAGGTACTGCAGTGAAAGGAAATCAATATTAGTATATCCCTCCCTTTCATATACATGAAAAGAAGCTTTACGATGCCTCCTGAAGCTTTCCTCTACAAAATAAATTATTGTTTCTTTTTTTTTTTTTAAGATTTTATTTATTTATTTGACACACAGAGAGAGATTACAAGTAGGCAGAGAGGCAGGTGGAGAGACAGGGAGAGGAGGAAGCAGGCTCCCTGCTGAGCAGAGAGCCTGATGCGGGCCTCGATCCCAGGACGCTGAGATCATGACCTGAGCTGAAAGCAGAGGCTTTAACCCACTGAGCCACCCAGGCGCCCTATTGTTTCTTTTTTTCTAGGTCTTTGCTACTAACCCTCTGAAGCAAAGTAGTTTATTTACTTAACCTGAGCTTAGTTGTTTGTTCACTCATTTAATATTGAAATCCTTTCTTGCAATTCATTTAGTATTGAAATCCTTTCTTTATTCCAAAAAAAGCTCGAGGCATTTTACAGATTTAAAGGACAATTTTTAGAATTAAAGCACAAAGGAAGTCAAAGGCAAGTAAAATATTTAAATGCTAAATTAATGAGTGTCATTAGAAGAGGAGGACCAAATGCCTTCAAGTGTGAGAGAGCGAATCTTTTATTTATCTTTTCTCTTCATGGTAAGCCAGTTTTAATGATGTGACAGGAGGTGGACCCGGCAAGCAGCGGGTGATCGGCACAAGGGCCTGGGAAGCAAATCAGACCAGATCATTTGGGAGGTGTCCGAGTATGCAGAGACAGAAACAACAATGCCACACTGGGACCTAGAGAAGAAGCCTGCTTTGTAAGCTTCACCTCCAAACGTATCCGGATCTGACCGTTCCCAGCATTCTCCCTCCTTCACCCTGATGGAAGCCACTGTCTTCTTCTTCTGGATCGCCATAGTAACCTCCTTACTAGTTTCCCTGTTCCTACTCTCCTCGGTCCCTTCCACACTGTGCTCACACAGCAGCCAGATGGACCCATTGAAAATATAATTCGGATCATGTCACTCTTCTACCTAAAGCTTTTTGATATCTTCCTATCATAGTTAAAATAAAGTAATAAAGCCAACCTCCGGTTACCAGGACTTAAAAGGCCTTCTATGAGCTCGTCCTTGAATACATCTGCAACCTCATTTCCCACCACTTTATCTCCAGTCATATTGGCCCCCAAATCTTCCTCAGTATATCAGGAACACACCTAACTCGGGCCTTCACAATTGCGTTTCCCTTTCCTTGAACATTCTTCCCCCTGACATCTGCATGTTGGCACTCTCACTTTAATCAAGTCGTCAGACATTTGGGGTATATGCTTGGCCAAGGAGCCGATGGGAAAAAGCTACTGTCTGTAGGATGGTAGCTGAATGCCTCTAAGTCAGAGTCCTGCCCAGGCAGAAGGATGAACTTGGCCTTGGAGAGCTGGTCCCCCACCATCCCTACCAGCAGGCTGCAGTCAAGATCATCTCATTAAAGATGTCTTCCCTTTAAAAATCTAAAATGACTACCAGCCACCTGTGACTCTCTGGTACTTTTCCCCTTCATAGCTTCCAACTGTAAGTCATGTTTACTTGTCTGTGGATTGACTGTCTCCATCATTGGAATATAAGTTCCATGCGGACAAGGATTTTCATTCCTTCCCAACTGTGCTTAGAACAGTGACTGGCACTTGCAGTATTCAGTGTATACTTACAGGTTAAACACATGATTAAAGAGGAATTCTTGATGTGACAGAGACGAATTTGTAGAAGACTAGAATTTCCAGTTCCTGAGTGGGAGCTGAACCAGAGGAAAATCTATTTGATATATTCTGAAATATTGAGCACCTGGCTCTGCAAACTGGTGTTTGCATTTGAATGTTTGAAAGGCACCTAAAACCCAAAATGTATACTCAAGCTTCCCGCCCCCCCGCAAACTAGCATTCCTTGTTAAACAGTTTCACCTCTTTCTCCAAGTATGCAAGTCAAAAACATGAGCCATTCCTGAATGCTCTTGCTACCTCTACCCCATAAAACAACTAAATAATCTGACCATATTCAAGTTACTCTATTTATCTCCATTTCCCTTATTACTTCTCAGGTCCGTGTTACCAGTAGGCCCATCACACCTCCCCATTAACATGTCATCTGTCCTTACTTGCCTCCAATCCACACTCCACTAGAACCAAAATGGTATCTTGAAATTGCAAATCAGATCAACCACTTTATCCCCTTCTCCTCCACAACATCCCACACAGACGCGTACTCACTTCCATTTAAAATGCTTCCAGTCTTCTCAATTCTTTTATAATGAAGACAAAGCCCTTCATATGGGTTCCAAGGCCCTACTTGACCTGAGCCCGCCTGCCTAGCAATCCCTGGCTCCTCTCCCACAGTGGTTCTCTGCTTTGAAGCTGGACAGCTCCTCCCTCACCTCACACAGAGCCTGTAATCTCTTTTATTAGGATGTTCTGCCTCCTTATCCCATCTCATCCCCTCCTTCTCAGCTCAGTTAATTTCTACTCATTCTTCCGATCTGTAGTAAGTTGTCAGTTACAGAAACAACCGTAATAATACCTCCTGTCCCATATGAGTTTCCCCAGAACTTTGCCTTTCTCCCATAAAGAGGTAGAATCTCCTTCCCCTCCCCTTGAACCTGGGCTGGCTCTGGGACTGACTTGAGGACAGAATGTAATAGAAACATCACCACGATACAGCATCTGTCTGGCTCACTCTTTCTCGGGATGCTGATGCCTAGATCGCAGCTGTTAGGCCCTGAGGAAGTCCAGGCTTTCCAGAGAGCCTGTGTAGGTGCCCTAAGTCCCAACTGCAGTCCCAGCCTACAAGCCAACTGTGTGGCTCTAGAGATTCCAGTTCCAGACTTTAGAATTCACCCTGAAAGTGCAAAGATATATATTACGTTCTTAGGATGAAAGAGCTGCCCGCAGAAGTTGATTTTAAGCTCATAAAGAGCTGTCCACGTCAGCACCGGGTAAAATCAGAGGCGGACCCAGGAGATGTGGCCAGGGGCAACCGGGGCATCCTGTCCTACACCCCTCGCCGCCCTCAGATCTGCTCATGCCCACGTTGCGTCCACTCTACCCTAGATGCCTTGAGGGGGGGCTGATCATAATTGGGCTGTAATTAATTTTCATCATCTCCTCACTCAGCACGTTCTAGATGTGCCTCACTTCTGCCTCATCTTCCACTGGTCCAGAAGGCTTACGTGGTGGGATGCTTCAGCCCTTCAGCACTGACGAGTCTATGCCATTCATTCTTTGGTCCTTGTCTGGCTTCACCTGCTACACCTGTCCATCAACATGATGATCACCCCTGGCAATACCAAGAAGCACTCCAGTGAATCCTTTACATTCTAGACATAGTTCTCCCTGTTCTCATATATAACAGCAATTCTAAAAAATAATAAATAAATAAATAAATAAATAAATAAATCAGATCATTTACCCTTGCCTTTCTGTGCCTGATGGTCCTGTGGCAGGAGAACCCCTAAGAGAACAGGTGGCAATATACAGTTTCAGGTTCCCTGAACCACTTAGTGTATCCTTTGTAGGGACCGGGACCTGCCACCAAACAGAGCCTACAGGTGTGAGAAGCATGAAGTCTGCAAGCAAGTCACAGACAGTGGTGAGGACAACATCACCTGAGAAGCCAAGAATCCAGATAATACATTTCTTGGTTTATCTAGACCAAAAAGAGTCCTAGAATTCTTATTTTTAATTAAAAAGGACCACAGAGTCACGAAAAGAAAAATGCTATATAATTCCACTTGCATGAGGTACCTCGAATTCATAGAAACAGGAAGCAAAGTGGTGATTTTCAGGAGCCCGGGTAGAGGGCACAGGGGAGTTCATGTTTAAAGGGTACAGAGTTGGAGTTTTTGCAAGCTACAGAGAGTTCTGGAGATGGATACTGGTGTTGACTGCACCACAGTAAGCGTACTTCATACCACTGAATGGTACAATTAAAAATAGTTAAGACGTAAATTTGAGGTCAGGTATATTTTACCACAGTTGTTTCAAACACTAGGGGAGGGGAAAGAACTATATCCCAGTCCTCCCCTAGTGCCCTTCCGAGAGCCACAGAGAACGTGAAAGAAAACAGACACCACTGTGGTGCCGGGAAGTATAAATGCTGAGCCTCACCTGCACCACTTCTTAAGGAGTGGCCTTTGGCAGATGACGTAAATATTTGCATCTTGGCTTCATTTCATTTGCAACGCAGAAATAATGATATCTCCCTCACCGTGCTCTTATAAGAAGTAAGGTTTTGTAGGTGAGAAATTTTTAAATGAATTCTAAAGCTGTCTACCTTCACGAAGGATTTTTAGTATCATAAATGACGATGACAAGAAATTCAGCTACAGGAAACAATTGACTTTCTACTAAGCTGTCCATTCTCACATCACACATTGACATCTTTGAGTCACCTTTCACATGTCAAGTGTGAACTTTCATTACCCCAGAATGATCATTTCTAGCATGCTAGTCTCCTTTCCTGCATGACCAGCTTAGCCTTCACGGTGTGAAATTCTACCTGCTCCTTTGCAAATATCCGCTACTTCCAAAACCTCTCCTCATGCTTATCTGGAAAAAACTCCTCTCCCTAAACCTGAGCTGCTAAATATGCTGAAGAGAACACACAACCAAGGCAGATTAGTTTCTGGAGAGGTCCTAATGAAGAAGCCTTCACTTCGAAGGGGCATGTGCACCCGAATGTTTATAGCAGCAATGTCCACAATAGCCAAATTATGGAAAGAACCTAGATGTCCATCAACAGATGAATGGATAAAGAAGATGTGGTATATATATACAATGGAATACTATGCAGCCATCAAAGAAATGAAATCTTGTCATTTGCAATGGTGTGGATGGAACTAGAGGGTATTATGCTAAGCGAAATAAGTCAATCAGAGAAAGACAATTATCATATGATCTCTCTGATATGAGGAACTTGAGGGGCAGGGCAGGAGGTCGTGGGGGGTAAGGAGGGAAAAAATAAAACAGGATGGGATAGGGAGGGAGAAAAACCATAGGAGACTCTTAATCTCATGAAACAAACTGAGGGTTACTGAGGGGTGGGAGGGTAGGGATAGGGTGGATGGGTTATGGACATTGGGGAGGGTTCGTGCTATGGTGAGTGCTGTGAAAGGTGTAAGCCTGATGATTCACAGACCTGTACCCCTGGGACAAATAATACATTATATGTTAATTTAAAAGAAGAAGAAGAAGAAGAAGCCTCCACTGCCTTAAAAAAAGTGTGTCTCACAGTCCGGTGCATTTTATGTCCTGCTTAAACACATCACATCCTTCTATCATCAGCTGTCTTTATTAAGGAATACATTTGGCTTGAGAGGATGTCATCTGTTTTATGGTATTATAGTTGAGCTGGGCACTTCACCTGTTGGATATCAACTCATGAAGGGGAAGAAACTGGTAAGTACAGACACTGGGCACTAATGATTCTAACCTTGACCTAGACCTACATAGACTTCCATCCTTCTCACAAGTTCATTACTACCTTCTCAATTACCTCCATGGTGTTTTACAAAAGCAAGGAGCACTACATTAAAAACAACCATATTTCTTTTTTTTTTTAAAGATTTTATTTATTTATTTGACAGAGAGAGATCACAAGTAGGCAGAGAGGCAGGCAGAGAGACTGGGAGAGGAGGAAGCAGGCTCCCCACTGAGCAGAGAGCCCGATGCGGGCCTCGATCCCAGGACCCTGAGATCATGACCTGAGCCGAAAGCAGAGGCTTTAACCCACTGAGCCACCCAGGCGCCCAACAACCGTATTTCTAAAACACATTCCACTTTTTCTTTGTTTTTATTCACATTTGCCTCGGCCTAAGAGCAGGATATAGGAGTCTTCGGTGAAGAAACAAATTAAATGCCTCTTCCCTCGTTCCCCAAATAATTTTGGTCACACTCCCAGCCAATGCAGCCCATCTATCACTTGGAATGTGCTGGGGGAAGAAGGGATGATGATGAACAAGAAAAAAAAGAGTAAGAGAGAAATGAGCATCTGAAGGGCAAAAGGGCAGAAAATGACCTTAAAAATAGAGAAATGCTTCCTTTCCGCCCACTCCCTCTGATCTCAAGTGTGTAACAACAACAAAAATAATAATAATAATAAAGTAAGGATACCAATAAGGGAGGAAGAGGGCAATAAAGGATCAGTGAACAGGGCACAGGGAAAGAAAAAGAAAAGGAAAGACATTATTGGTCATTCCTTTGTGCCTGCATGAGTTTTCTGTTGCGGCCATAGCCAGTGACCACAAATTTCACCATTCGAAACAATGCTAGTTTATTATCGCACCGTACAGGGGTCAGATGGTTTCTCTAGATCCACAATGCTGTAATCAAGAGGTTAACAGAGTTGCGTTCCCTGCTGGAGGCTCCGGAGACGAATCTGCTTCAAAGTTCACTTGGTTGTTGGCAAAACTGGGCTCCATGCAGTGGTAGGGCGGGAGGACCCATTTCCACCCCCGCTGCGGTTCAGGGCTTTCCCTCCACTTCTAGAGGCTTCCCCCGTTCCTTGGCTCACGGCAACAGTGGGTTGAGTCTTTCTCATGCTTCAAATGTCTCTGACTTCTGTCCTGTCTCTCTGGCTGGGGTGTCTGCCTTCCTCCTATAGGCTTCTGAGGGCTCCTATGATGGCGGGGTCCCATCCGGAGGATCCAGGACAAGCTCTTCCGGGTCAGCTGGCTAGTATCCTAATTGCGCCTGTAGAGCCTCTTCCCAGCATTGTCTACATTAGCCTTTGGGGGACTAACCAGGGGATGGGAATCTTCCAGGGGCAGCTCTAGCCATCTGCCTACTACATTGTTAAAAGCCATGCTGAATGCTTTCCATAGATCATGGTATTTAACTACTTAAAACGATCTAACCAGGAGATAATTACCATTATCCCTAACAAAAAGAACAAAAACAAAAAATCTCTATATTCTTTGTTTCCAGGCTAGCTAACTATAGCTATCAGACTACATTCATGGACCTATAAGTGGATTTCATTTTTAAAAGTTAAATACAAAAATGAAACTCTTTATTTAAAGGACACACCTGCTGAATAAACAGGGGATGGGGATGGCTGAGGTTATTTTGGATACTGGGGGCTGTTTTGGTTTTGTTCTTGTTTGTTTGTTTCACATCTCAACTTGCCTTTTCTCTATGTTCATTTCCACAGTGTGGCCAAAAATCCTGATGCTGAATCAGTGATCATGGCGTTTCCATGGCAACACGCCAGGGACCCTCCAGCATAAGGCCGTCTTCACTCAACAGCATAAACATTTCCCCTGATTATGGGCTATTAAGGAGCTCGACATGAGGACATGTGAGTAGAAAAAGAAAGGGGGGGGTGTTCTTTAAATGTAGGTTGGAATAAATTTTGGCAATTCCTAATAAGCCAAGATAAGAACGACGATGCTGATAGAAAAGTGAAGAATTCTTCCAATTGGATTTTGCAAAAATTGGACAGCTTCTCAGCCAGCTGACTTTGTAGTGTGCCTTTGCAAGATTCAGGATGGCTTTTCTCTGTACAAAGTGCAGAGTATGAAATATTTCGCGCTCCTTCTTCCTCATTATCCACCAAAAAAATATTCTTTTCTCACCACATAAAACACAAAAGTGGTTCTCCCACAAAAGTGAGAAAGTTTATGATACAGTCGTATTATGTGCATGTTATTTTAAGCCAAGACAGTAGGGAAGAAAAAGAGTCTCTCATTTGGAATTTTATGTCAGGACCAAAGCCCAGATAGAGAACAGCTTTTTAGAAATCCTCATCTACAGTGTTTCTCTAAGTCCACATAAACGCAGGTGCTGCCCTGAGAGGCACCCTACCGATTGCCAGAGCCGTGAGCCTCAGCCTCTGCCGTGGGATTTTCCAAGCAGACCCCTCACTGAAATCCGGGGGGGGCTGACAACCCCTGCTGAGGTTTCCGTCTACCTTTTCACTTCCTGAAATTCAGATACTCCTGGGAAAAGACATGTGTCAAGTCACATTAAAGTTAACGAGTTTTATCAAACATAGTATCTTATTATCTGGCTCTTCAGGGCCCCCACTTCCACTTTCTTAAAAAAAAAACGGGGGGGTGAACCAGCTTTCCTTTAGGTAGACACTTTTCAAATGTCCCCAAGGCTGCCGTTTTGCAGGTTTTTTCCCCCAAAGGGGCTCTTGGCTGTGCATCTCACATTTTGGCTTCAACCTGCTCTCCAACTTCCACCTCTGACCCTACATTCATACAGCATGGTTTGGTTTTATTTTGTTTTTTAATCTGTAGACAAATATCCTGAGGATGAATTTCAAGGACCTATACATTTGGCAACCCCAGTACTGAAGGCTTTTAACACAGCGGATTGTCTCCTCTCTGGCAATGACACACTTTTCCCAGGAACTAATTAGTAAAATTATTATTCGACAAGGTGAACACTTTGATCTGACAGAGGGCTACAGGAAGGGCAAAATATTCAATAAAGATAACACTGCCTTTCAATATCCTGAGGAACTTTGGATTCGACCTAGTAAAGAACTGTATGACTAGCGCTCTGCAAAGCAACGAAACGCAGCCGTTAAAAGGCTGCTCGTGCTCGTGAGTGGTCAGGTCAGCAAGACCTGGTTTTCATTTTGAAAATGGAATTCTATTTTATGTAGAAAGTTTAATCACCCTTACGACTTAGCCTATAAAGACTACAAGATAAGCAATAGATGATATTGCTTCTAATATACCCTCAGGAGGCCAGCGAGGGTGAAAAGGGCCCTGGAGAAATCCTCAAAGTGTGAGAGCCACAACCTTGGCACAGTGAAAACGTAGGGTCAGGCAGAATCTTCTCTCTGCTCTCACCTGGCAGCTCACAATCGGGTCACCTTGGGCTAGTTGCTTCACTTCTCTGGGCCTTGGTTTCCACAGGTACAAAAGATAGATAATTAGAAGGACAGATAACACATTGTCCACATTAGGATATTTTGAACAGTGAAAGGGGGTGCTATTAAGAACTACCCCAGGACAACGAGAGTGAACCAGGACTGTTCAACAAGTCAGGATGTGTGGTTATCTCATCAGGGTAATTGAAATTCAATGCCTTATATCACGGCGCTGTTGTAACAATTAATAAAAACAAAAAACATTTAGCATGTAGTCAGCACTACGCAAAAATCTCTGTTTTTCTACCTTTTCCCCTCTCCTTTGGGGAATAAATAATACAATTTTGGGGTGCCTGGGTGGCTCAGTCGGTTCAGCCTCTGACTCTTGGTTTTGGTTCAGGTCATGACGTCAGGGTCATGAGATCGAGCTCTGTGTCAGACTCAGTGCTCAGCAGGGAGTCTGCTTAGGATTCTCTCTCTCTCTCCCTCTCCTCCTGCCCCTCTCCCTGCTTGGATGCATGTTCTTTCTCTCTAAAATAAATAAATGAATCTTTAAAAAAATACAATTTTTGTGTTAAAAAAAGATAAGAAGAACACAATTTCTCAGTACATGCTATTACATAACAAAGAGATTACCTGACATCTAACAATATTTATAGCTAACTCTATTTGCTTATTAAACTATTCTAAATTAAAATATACTTAACTGAGGCACCTGGGTGGCTCAGTGGGTTAAAGCCTCTGCCTTTGGCTCAGGTCATGATCTCAGGGTCCTGGGATCGAGCCCCACATTGGGCTCCCTGCTCAGCAGGGAGCCTGCTTCCCCCCCCCCCCTCTGCCTGCCTCTCTGCCTACTTGTAATCTTGCTCTCTCTGTCAAATAAATAAATAAAATCTTTAAAAATAAAAAAATAAAATAAAATATACTTAACTGATTTTAACCATATGTAGTCTCCAATCCACAAGTCTAATCATGCTTATTAAATGAGTAATTGAATAAGTCACAAACTCTAGCTTACATCACTCTTTTCCTGCTTCTCTCTCTACTTTCTATCACATATTAATGAGCGAGGACAAGATTTCCAGTCAAGAAGGCCCCAATGCCTGACTCTATCAGTTATGTGATCTTAGGAACGTCACTTAAACTCTTGTGCTCAATTTTCTTTGTCAAACCAGCAACTGTTTAACTCTTTAAGACGACGGCTGGGGAATACCTAGTGCTTCACCTGATATGCAGTAATTGATAAATTACATCGGCTTTCTTCCTTCTTCCTTTTTTTCCCCTTATGGCGTTCCCATTTGTGCCCTAAGTTTCAAAGTATCTTGGCTCTCAGATAGAAGCTTCTTAGGGATTTCTGGTGCATATAAACGATTCTTGGCCATCACACACTGTAGTTCAGGTAAACTTGTCAGTGACTAACAATAAACAGTAGTGATTTTCAGTTACATTTCAGAAATTTAATCACAAAAATATAGAAATACAACATTTGGCACCAATCTTGGCATCCATTGATAAAAATCAGTTTCTCATGCCTGCCAATAACCAGAAGAGGGCGCTCTAAGATCGAAATACAGACTACACCTCCTTAAAGCTAATGCTATCAAATTTTCAATATAAGCAAACTCTAAGTCAAAAATTTTTAAACGATATTTTTTAAAAATCCAGAAAGACAACAAAAAATATATTTGAGTCTTTATTCAAAGATTTATTTTATTTCATTTTTTAATTTTAAGTACCATCTACCCCCTTGCGGTGGGGCTTGAACTCACAGTGCCAAGAGTCCTGTGCTCTACGGACGAAGCCACCCAGGCACCCCTTTATTCAAACATTTAAATACAGAATAATTTATTTTTTTATTCCTAGTGCAATATAAACTCTATTTTTATTACTATGAAACACTTTATTTCAATGCGTTTTTATAAAACAACACTTCACTCATATATCGGAATATATACAAATATTTAAAAGGTTTCCCAATGTACTGTGATATGTCATTGTTTTAACTATTGAGATTTGAATTCAGATTGCTGTGAATCTCTCCATAAATTTGGTTTTTACCATATTGACTCTTTCAAACCTTGGGTATAGTACATTATCTCTCCTCCCCATGTACTACATTTTCTTTAATTCCTCTCAAGAATGATTTGTTTGTCTTTTAAGTTTTTATTCAAGTTCCAGTTAATTAACATACAGTGTAATATTAGTTTCAGGTGTATAATACAGTGATTCAACATTCTATATTCTGATGTTTAAAAATGCTGGAGAGTTGTAGAAGGTGGGGTCACTGTCCCCTCTGTTATATCCTTCTAGTTTCATTTCTCCTGGTTGCTAAATTTAGAGGCATATTCCTCTGCCTTTAAAAATGCCCAAGTCCTGTGATACTTCTCAAAAAAATTAGTCTTTTATTCATTATGGGCAAGCCTGACTGGTTCTTAGTTTCTTGATAGCTACCTCGCTCACTCTATCTATCTATCCATCCATGTACCTACCTCCCTATCTATCTAACTATAATTTCATCCTCAGAACTTATAACCTATACATTGACAACTTATCAGAGACCAACCAGAACCTATGAAAATCATAATTATTTCATGACCTATTTCCTGCAAAGTTATATACACAACAGCAGGCATACAAGATCAAGCCATAAACTGCTTCAACTAGTTAAACTAGACGAAGCATCAAAAGGAAGAAAAGTTCATCTCCATTCAATCAATTTTGGCTTAATCACATTTGCTACAAGAAAGTGAAAATAGGGGCACTGGGGTGGCTCAGTCGGTTAAGCGTCTGACTTCAGCTCAGATCATGATCCCAGGGCCCTGGGATGGAGCCCTACTCAGCAGGGAGTCTGCTTCTCCTTCTACCACTGCCCCTCCCCCTGTCTGTGCACTCACGGGCACCCTCTCTCTCTCTTAAATAAACAAAATCTTTTTTTTTTTAAATTTGCCCCAGGAGTACAGGTCTGTGAATCATCAAGCTTACACCTTTCACAGCATTCACCATAGCACAAACCCTCCCCAAAACCTTTTTTAAAGAAAAAGAAAGTAAAAATAGGGGCTTGGGGAATTTGAATATAGTTCTGCCACTAACTATCCATACGGCTTTTGAAACGGAATTTCTCATATCCCAAGTCTGAATGAAAAGAAGAGTTACTATTCTACAAGGCTGTTGTGCAGACAAAATGAGATACTACATGTGAAATTCACTCACAGCACACCTGTAACACAGAAGATCAATAGAAAGGGCTTCCTTCTTTTCTCATTCTACAAGACCATTGTCATCAAAGTCTGCATTTCTACACCAACCACATAGTCTATGAATCAGAGTTCCATACAAAGCTTCTGCACATATGGGATCAATAGTTGATTATGTAGTGACAGCACCGAGGCAATAGCAAATTCTAATAAAACCTAATATCTTTTGAGCAGTTTATCAGGCATTGTGTGTCACAAAGTGGAGTTCATTCAGTGGCTGAAATCTTGGGAGACGGGTCCTTGCTGTCATCCTTCTACCTTAGAAGGCATGAAAGAGGCTCCTTCCTTGACTCAAAACCACAACCAGTGATCAACAGAACAGAAGTGTTTGACCACAAAAGCCAGAATTCTTAACCATTGCCCTTTACTGCTCAACGATATTCTGAAACAGAAAGTTTTCTTCAAAGTCACTTGCAGTAGAGTTTCAACTAGTATATTTTAACAGATTGGCAAACAAATCAATTATATATGTGTGTGTAGCTAGTTCTAATTTAGATGAGTTGTACTAGTTCAATTTTTTCCAAACTGTCAAATCTATGAGGATCATATTGTTTGTAATGTTCTCTTCTTACCTGTTTATGGTTATAGTAGGATTGATGTCACCTAGTCCATTCTTGATATTGTTAATTTCTGTTTTTCACTTATTATTTTAATCATTCTTGCTAGCTATTTATCAGTTTTATTGTTTTTGTTTTGAAAAAATAGCCTTTGTTTCATTAATTACTGTTTTTCCTATTTTCAATTTCACTAATTTCTGTTCTTTATTATTTTCTTTCTTCTGCAGCTTTGGATTTATTTTGCTCTTCGTTTTCTAGTATGTTGAGGTAGAAACTTAAATTACTGATTTGAAAACTTTCCTCATTTCTCATGTAAGCATTTAATGCCATACATAACTCTCTCTCTCTCTCTCTCTCTCTCTCTCTCTCTCTCTCTCTCTCTCAGAACTGCTTTAGCTACATCCCACATATTTTGATATGCTGTGTTCACATTTCCATTCTGGGTTTTTTGTTGTTGTTTTTTCCTTTTAGACTTGCTTTGGCTCATGCATTTTTTAGAGTGTGTTGTTTAATTTACATATGTTTGAAGATGTCCCTATTTTCTTGCTGTTATTGGTTTCTGGTGTGATTTCATTATGATCAGAGAATATACTTTATGTGACTTCAGTTCTTTGTGTTAGGGCTCAGGATATCTTGGTCATTCTTTTTTTTTTTTTTTAAGATTTTATTTATTTATTTGACACAGAGAGAGAGATCAGATCACAAGTAGGCAGAGAGGCAGGCAGAGAGAGGAGGAAGCAGGTTCCTGGCCGAGCAGGGAGCCCGATGTGGGCCTCGATCCCAGGACCCTGAGATCATGACTTGAGCTGAAGGCAGAGGCTTTAACCCACTGAGCCACCCAGGCGCCCTATCTTGGTCATTCTCCCATGGAGATCTATGAGCAGTGTATTCTGCTGCACTTGAGTGAAATGCTCTGCATCCACCAACTAGATCTGTTGGTTGGTCATACTGTTCAGATCTTTTACATCCTAAGTGATTGTAATTTTTGATTTGTCTACTTCCTTTCTCAGCTCTATCAATTTTTGTTTCATGGGGTTTTTTTTTCCTTCACATATGTTTGGTGTGTATACCATTAAGTTTGTTATATCCTCCTGGTTGATTAGTCTAGAATTTAGCATTACAGGGGTACCTGGCTGGCTCAGTCAAACATGTGACTCTTGATATTGGGGTTGTGAGTTCAAGCCCCATGTTAGGTGTAGAGCTTACTTTAAAAAAATAAATAAAACTATTTTTAAAACTTTGATCATTATGTAATGTCCTTCCTTTTCCCTAGGAATTTTCATTGCTCCAAAGTCTACTTCATCATTTGTTTAGTTTTTTAATTTTTAAAGATTTTATTTATTTATTTGAGACAGAGAGAGAGTGTGAGAGAGAGAGCATGCGCACATGTGTGGGGTAAGGGGCAGAGGGAAAGGGAGAAACAGATTCCTTGCAAAGCAGGGAACCTGACACGAGGCTTGGTTTCAGGACTCTGGGATCATGACCCGAGACGAAGGTAGCAGTTTAACCAACTGAGTCACCCAGGCGCCCCTTCATCATTCTTTTTAAATTAATATTGGCATGTATATCTTTTTCCATCTTTTTTCTACCCACCCATGTCATTGAATTTGAACTGTGTTTCTTATACAGCACATACTTGTGTTGTTAGAAAGAGTTTGTGCTCATTTCGTTGACTTAAAATCTCCATACATTGTAAGTAATATTCATTAGAATCCCAGAGCTGCTTTGCCTACCTATATTTAGGCAGGTGATGCTTTCTCCATTTATGGAGCTATAGAGAATAAAATGTTTCTGTCACATTCCCTGGGCCAATAGATAAAGATTTTTTTTTCTGGTCCCAATTTCATAGCTTGTATAGCTCTTTGATGCTTCTAGTTTTATACAGATAGCTTCCTTTCAGGTCTCCATATGCATGCACATGTCTATTATTATTATTATTATTATTATTATTATTATTATGTAAGCTCTACACTGAACATGGGGCTTGAACTCATGACCCTGAGATAGAGTGTCACATGCTCTACTGACTAAGTCAGCCAGGTGCCCCAAGATGCACCTGTCTTCAAACTTGGCTTCTCCATGTCTTGCTCATCCCAGGCCCAGAAATGGGACTTGGATCTGGTTTGAGTACTACTATGTGTTTTTGTCTACCTGTTCCCATTCACTGATGATTTCAAGCTCACCTGTGTTTTAAGAAACCTTGCTGTTTTATTCAGATTCCTCTGTGTTTAGGACCTGAGAATTTTCCTTCTGCATTACTATAGTCCACTAAAATGACTGTAAGACTTATACCTGATTTTCACCTGATCCATAAGAAAACTGCCATCTGGGTTTTGCCTCCATGTTATCCACAGTCTATTTTATATGATTATTTAAACCAATATTTATTTTTCCTTATTATTAATTTACTATGATTGTTTGACAAACACTTATTTATAACATTAATTATGTGCCTGATACTCTTCTAAATATAGGTTAACTCATTTAAACCTCACGGTAACTTTGCGAAGCATGTGTTTTTACTATCCCCATTTTACAGCTGGGAAAACTGAGGAGGCACAGGAAGTAGGAGTAACTTACCCTAAAGTCATCAACTAGTAGACAACTAGCAGAGGCCAGATTTTAATCCAAAGCAGTCTAGCTCTAGACTCCATCCTTTTAACCACTCTGCCATCATTCATGCTACCTCCCAGACTAGTTTCCTGAAACACAGACTGAATTACAGAAAACCAAATTCCTTGCCTTACCGTGTGATTTCCTCCACAATCTGCTGCCAACAAACTTTCCCCCCTGCTTCAACCCCTGCTGCCCCAACTCCACCTTGTCTAAACCCTCACTGAAGATTCTGGGCATTCTGGACTTCTATTTCATGAATACCCCACATATTGAGTCTTTGCAGTTTTGGGGGGGGGTTTTGGGTTTTTTTTTTTTTGGTGTTTTTTGTTTTTTGTTTTTTGTTTGTTTTTTGGTTTTTTTTGTTTTTTGTTTTTTTTTAAATATTTTATTTATTTATTTAACATACAGAGAGAGAGAGATCACAAGTAGGCAGAGAGGAAGGCAGAGAGAGAGAGAGGAGGAAGCAGGCTCCCTGCTGAGCAGAGAGCCCAATGCAGGCCTCGATCCCAGGACCCTGAGATCATGACCTGAGCCGAAGACAGAGGCTTTAACCCACTGAGCCACCCAGGTGCCCTGTTTTGTTTTTTTTTTTAAGATTTTATTTACTTATTTGAGAGACAGAGAGCATGAGCAGGGGGAGGAGCAGAGGGAGAGAGAGGAGCAGACTCCTGGCTGAGCACAGAGCCAGACATGGGGCTCGATCCCAGGACCCTGAGATCATGACCTGAGCCAAAGGCAGACGCTTACCTGACTGAGCCACCCAGATGCCCCTGCAAATTCATTTGTACTGCCTACAGTGACCCTTTTTATTTTCTTTGCCTGACACAGTCATACTCATTCTTCCAGTATCAAGTCAAAGTTCCTATTTTCCAGCAAGTTTTCCTAGAGGATCCTTGATGAAGTTAATATCTTTATTCATTTATTATTATTGCACAGTTGCATTATGACTCATTTATTCGAGTGTAAAACTATTGCTGCTTGAGAGTAAAGTCAGAGTACTTTTCATTTTAGTGTCTTCATCACTGATCCCGCATATCAACCCCATACAATACTGCCAATGGGCACCTTTGAGCAGAGGACTTACAATGTGCCAGAAGTTTGGGGTTTTTATATGGGCTCCTTGAAAATACAACTAAATCTTCAAAAGGTAAATATATTTCCATTTTTTTTAATTTTTTTTTTGACAGAGATAGAGAGATCACAAGTAGGCAGAGAGGCAAGCAGAGAGAGAGGGGTAAGCAGGCTCTTTGCTGAGCAGAGAGCCCAATGCGGGCCTCGATCCCAGGACCCTGGGATCATGACCTGAGCCGAAGGCAGAGGCTTAACCCACTGAGCCACCCAGGCGCCCAATATATCTCCATTTTATACATGACAAAACAGGGTCAGAAAAAGACACGTGACACGTAAGCTGGAAAGACAAATGTCCGTGTAGAAGAAGTTCAATCCTAAGGAACTTTGTGCAGTGCTCTCAGCCTCCCTCTGTAGCAGAAAACAATTGAAGAACTATTTACACTAAGTGAAAATATTATTGTAAGTGTACTTGAAAATATGCTTTTGAAATTTATTAATTCAGTTCCACAACTATACCAGTAGAACACCAAGTATGTGCTGGGAATTAGAGATGAGAAACAATGATGCAAACCACCAAGTTCATGTTCCCTGAATCTTAGCAACAGCCTAAGAGAGCACTTTGCAGGGAATAACGGGTATGGTTCTGACACTTGAAGGCCCCAGGACTTGAAGCCAGCCATCAGAAATCGGAGCTGTTACCAAAAATGACCGGAAGGCAGAGACCTAACTTAGCCCCTGGAATACATGCAACATACATTTATGTTATTAAAAGTAAGGGGGGAAAATGGCCAAGAGGGTTGAAAACAGTCGCCTTCCTTTTTCTTCCCAGAATAACACGGAGAGCTCCTTCTGAAAGCCTGCCACTTACTAATTTGCTTATGCGCTCACTCATGCCTTCTGTCAATAAACATTGGCTGTCCCTACTTCATGCCAGGCACTGTGCTACGTGCCTGAGATACAGGGAGAACAAGTCAGACAACATCTTTGCTTATGCAACACGCGTGTGGCCTTGTCCTTAGAGGTAAAATCTCCTGGAGGGGAAGTTCATCGCATGATGACTTCGGTTTCTCCTGCTTTTTGCTCTGGCTTAATGAAAATACTTACTAGCTGATCAAAGAATCCAGCTGACTTTCAAGTGTCAAATACTACTTAGGTTGAGGGCCAAGAGACTCTATCAACAGAACAAGAGAGAAACATGGCCTTTAAAACCTTCAACTCTGTGATATAAGCTTAAGTTGTCACGCTTACATTTTTCAAAGTGACAAAAACAGCCAAATTGGAGAAAGAGCTATAGAAAGAAAGAACCCAGGCGCCCGGGTGGCTCAGTGGGTTAAAGCCTCTGCCTTCGGCTCTGGTCATGATCTCAGGGTCCTGGAATCAAGGCCCGCATCGGGCTCCCTGCTCTGCCGGGAGCCTGCTTCCTCCTCTCTCTTTCTCTGCCTGCCTCTCAGCCTACTTGTGATCTCTCTCCCTGTCAAATAAATAAATAAAAATCTTTTAAAAAAATAGAAAGAAAGAACCCGACCAGGGAAATGCAAAATCTACCTTCCATACAGAGAAAAGGAATAGGAGAGTGAGTCCAGTTTGACTACCCCATAGCCAGCATGGACAAATATAGATAATATAAAAGGCATGAGTTTCTGTCTCTGAATTACCGTAACAGTGCTTCCTTCCCAAAAAAATTAACCTTTCCAGAACAATTGAGTTAGCTTGCTAAGCTTTCATTTCCCAGGTGGTGAAGAAGGGTCCCATCCTTCTCAAAGATAGAATTCTCCAAGTTATTGGAGAATACATGTGCCACCGGATTACCATGTATAGCACTGACTCACCATGTATTCTTAGACATTCTGGGCAGTTTCCTTATTTAAAGCCTGGGGTCCATAGAACTTGTCAGTAAGAATGTGTGAGCCCTCAAGTAAAATTTAGTCCCCGGTGCCTAGTGCTCAGAGTTACCATACAATTCCCCCCTTGGAACTGGCCGTGTGATCGATTTCAAATCCCAGAATCCTGCAAAGCAACCGCAGCAAGTCTGTGCATTCCTAGCAAACCTGAAAGCACACTGAAAATATTGGTGCATCTGGTTTCCCCTAAGGGCCAGCTGCAGCTGCTCCCCGGGCGATGGGCTCTGAAGTGACAGCCCCCTCCTGGCTGGCAGGGTCACTGTCATTCAGGAGAGAGATCACAGAGCCTGTATCCTTTCTGTTCAGGACACGCAGCTCCCAGACGTCAGCGGGAGAGCTGATGGCATGTGGGGCAAGAGATGAGAAGCCTCAGAGCAGGAATGTCTTCGTCACATGGAGAGTCATCTGTCCCTAGTGGGACCCGATGGCCCCAGGAGGGAGAGAAAAATACATCGGAATCTCCACTGCTTTAGGTTCTCATCAGCAAAGACAAGCAACCCCTGAAATATGAGCCTCAGTGCTGACATCCATAGTTTAAAAAAAAAAAAAGTGAGGCCTTATTTTAAATGGCTCTGGGGGTGGAGCAAGGGAAGTTTAAGAAAACATAAACAGGCGACATGTTTGACATGTTTTCCCTCCTTTTTCGGCAGCTTTTTTTTCCTACACAGGATTTCCTGGTCACAGCGTGAGGAACTATGTAAATATGCCCCCTTTGACTTAGTGGCAAAAACCATTTCCTCTCAGGTTCTTTCAAGGAGGAAAAAGGACCCCTCAAAAGCCCAAACCAAAAAGGTGTGAATTGTCATATAAAATTTGGTCAGAAAAAAATTTAAAGACAGATAAAACATTATTCTACAATCCGTTCTTGGTTGCCTTTGTTTTGTTTTGTATTGTTCCTTGGGTGGAACATACCATTTACGTTGTGAGATACACTGGCATTTTCATCTTGTGATCATTGTTCAAAATAAATTTCATTTCTTGAAAGGCTTCAGCCTTCTATCAAGCCCAGGCTTATTCACTGTTAAGAACACTTCCTCTTTCTCTCCATTCTCATTCCCACCTTGTTTTATTTATTGTGGAGGTAGGAAATCTTCAGCTGACACAGATGTGGGTGTTTAATTTAAGAAAGGAAAATGTTCTAAAATGTTTTTCCACACTAGAGCAGAAAAAAAAATCCATGGAACTAAATGGACCATTTGCCTTCTTAACCAGATGATTCTCTTTCTGACTCTGTCCCTCTCTAATTTATAATATTTAATACTTCCACATCAGTACAATTCAAATCCTCTGAGGAGTAGCCTGGATGTCTCAGCTATTTCTGCCTCCTTGCAGTGTCCTTGGCATGTCCCTAGCGCAAAGGCTCCTTACAATTATTCAGTTGTTTACTGCTTCTTTGGGCAAACTGTCTCTCTCTCTCTCTCTCTCCCTTTTTCTCTTTCTCTCTTTCATATCTAGGAGATGCTACTGTTCAGTGAAACATTCTTTGGGAAATGCTGTTGTAATTTGGGAATTTTAATAAGAATTGAGTTCCCTATAACTATACCATGTACTACACCAGTTGTAACATTTTGTTTTGAGCGAACATGTGAATAAGTCCTAAGTATCCAGCCTCTTAGCTTCTCACTTTTGCCAACTGGGCCAACACTGTCATTCAAAGGATGTCTCTTGAAAACATCACAGCACCACGTGACATCAGCTCGCTTACATCTTTTGTTTTTCTTTCTTCTTTTAAATCGGGAGAAGACAGAAGAGTAAATGCCTCTACCATTTATATCCAGATGAACACTAACATTGGAGACAGTTTTCTGGGGTGTGCAAGAGCTGTGGTCTTAATGCTTGTGTTCCCCCCAAGTTTATATGTTGAAATCCTAATTCTCACAGATGATGATGGTATTAGAAAGTGGGGACTTGGGAGGGGCTTAATTTATGAGGGTGGAGCCCTCATGAATGGGATTAGTGCCCTTATAAAAGAGGCTTCAGAGAGATCACCCAGCCCCTCCGGGCATGTGAGGACAAGCCATGAATAAGCAGGAGCCGGCCATGAACCAGGAAGTCTTTCCCAGAGCACAACCATCTTGGCAACTAGATCTTAGACTTCTTAGCCTCCCCAACTGTGAGAAATAAATTTCTGTTTTTATAAACCACCTAGTCTGTAATATTTTGTTATAGCAGCCAAATAGACTAGGACAGCAAGTCAAAGCTAAAGAAAGCAAGAGAGAGAGGAACGGACAGACAGGGACAGATATCTGCTGTGGAGAAAATTTAAAACTTCTCCATACCACATACCTCTCTCAGAGATGTATAATTCACCACCAGTTATTAAAAACAATAGTAAAGATGTACAGTTCAGTAATTCATCAGTTACATTTAACACCCAGTGCTCATCACATCATGTGTGCTCCTTAACGCTAATGATATACTATACATTGGCTAATTGAATTTAAATTTTAAAAAATAGTAAAGAAAGCACCCTCATCCTTTTTAACCCAATGTTTCCCAAATTTGATGGTGAAACTTAAACATATATGTATATAATATTTATTAATACTCTACAGAGCCTGTGTTCTTCATTTTTTTTAAAGATTTTGTTTTTGAGTAATCTCTACACCCAATGTGGGGCTCAAATCTACAACCCCGAGATCAAGAGTCATATGCTCTACCTACTGAGCCTGCCAGACACCCTGAGCCTGTGGGCTTTAAAACAGCCTTTATCGGGCGCCTGGGTGGCTCCGTTGTTAAGCATCTGCCTTCGGCTCAGGTCATGATCCCAGGGTCCCAGGATCAAGCCCAGGATTGGGCTCCCTACTCCGTGGGAAGCCTTCTTCTCCCTCTCCCACTCCCCCTGCTTGTGATCCGTCTCTCACTGTGTCTCTCTGTGTCAAATAAATAAATAAAATCTTAAAAAACAAAAAAAAAACCACCCTTTAGAAATCACAGATTTAGAACATAGCTAAACTGCACTAGAAGAAAAATTCTTATCAGGTTAAAAATGTTTGACATTAATTTTCAAGATCAAAAATTACATAGATTGGGCGCCTGGGTGGCTCAGTGGGTTAATGCCTCTGCTTTCGGCTCAGGTCATGATCTCAGGGTCCTGGGATCGAGGCCCGCATCGGGCTCCCTGCTCAGCGGGGAGCCTGCTTCCCCCTCTCTCTCTCTGCCTGCCTCTCTGCCTCCTTGTGATCTCTCTCCCTCTGTGAAATAAATAAATAAAATCTTTAAAAATAAAAATTACATAGATTTTCCTTAATTAGCCTACCGCATTGGGCTGCTATGTTACTGTTGCCATGGCACTTGCCACCACTTTAAATTACATTTTCAAGTTCAACCCCAAAGACATTATGGTTCTTCTGTGCATGTTCTTCCAATGAAGTGACTGAATGATGCCACGACCACAAGCGGATCCTTCAAGTCATCCAACATACAAGGTGCTTTTTTACCTTCTCAGAGAATGAGACACCAATTGATATCCCACCCAAATTCAACTATTTATTGAATCAACTGTATGTTTAAACATGGAAATATTAGAACCAATTTTTCAGAGACATCAACACATGCTAGTTCACTTTCTACTCCTTAACCTAATAACCTCCTACCTCAGCCCCTTCCTATTCACTCAACTCCTGTCATACAGTGGTATCTCTCATTGGTGAACAACTAGTTTATAAACTAAATGATGTGTGGTACTGAAATATTTGGGGGCTGTCACTTAACCACAAAGATTACTTAAGGCAGGATCTTTTGCATCATTGAGCTCAAAAACTGGAGAAGGAGAAAATGTGTGAACAAATAACCACTGAGCAGAGTGTTGAACATTCTGGGAGAGTTTAGAGAAAGTTTTGCTAAGCACTGAGGAGAGTGACTCAGGCTCAGGGAGTTCTGGAAGATTCACACAGGGAATGAAGTGTGAGGTAGATCTTGAAGACAAGTATGAAAAGGGATTGTGTACTTGGGGTTTTCTATGTGGTTGAGATGGAGAATAGAGGTGAAGGTTGATAGAAGATGGACCCGGAAGTAGAACAGTGGGTCAGGATTAACAGATGAGAACATCTCTCCACCTCAGTGAAAGATCTAGTTTCTTCCCTAAAGGACATAAAAGCCTCAGGATAGTTTTAAATGGAAAAGTGACATAATGAGGTCTGTTCATCTTCTTTAAACTGTTTGCTAGAGATAATTAAAGATTAGGCCATAGTCTTAAAAAGCTTAAATCAGACTTATTGTTTCTGACTCTTTTTACATTATTTTACATGCATAGCAAAAGTAGAAATAAAAACAAGTATCTAATCCCTGTCTCCAATGGGAGTGAACTTTTTTTTTTTTTTTTTTTTTAAGATTTTATTCATTTATTTCACAGAGGGAGAGAGATCACAAGGAGGCAGAGAGGCAGGCAGAGAGAGAGAGAGGGGGAAGCAGGCTCCCCGCTGAGCAGAGAGCCCGATGCGGGCCTCGATCCCAGGACCCTGAGATCATGACCTGAGCCGAAGGCAGAGGCTTCAACCTACTGAGCCACCCAGGCGCCCGGGAGTGAACTTTTAATTAAAGTTCTCAAATAAAAATTCCTGCCCTATTTTGCTCTTAAAGAAATATACTTTTGTCAGTAGTTTTATGTTTTATAGCTCCATCTACATATAACCTTCCTCTATTATTCCAAAGTCTGTTTCTAGCAATGGAAGCTCAGACTCTGTTTCTCCTCCTCTGACAAAACAGCCTCATTAAGATCAGGAAGACAGGGGGCACCTGGCTGCCTCAGTCTGTAGGTCATGTTACTCTTGATCTTGGGTTGTGAGTTCAAGCCCCATGTTGAGTGTAGAGATTACGTAAAAATAAAAAATAAAAAAGATCTTTTAAAAAAGAAAGACAAAATCCACACTAGACACATGGCATTTCCTGTAGATTTGAGCCAAAACATATGCCAATTTTTGACAGAGGAACATAGTCATGAAAGCACCTTTGAAAACTCTTTTATTTCTTTCATTTCCTGGCCAAGGGTGAACTTTTTTAAAGCATACAAAGTCCTAGAGCTATTAGATTCAATTCAGCAAAATCTGATGGCCAGTTCAAAAAACGGACAGGTGGTATCTGGTTATTACTACAAGGGAAAGATGTTACAAAACCCTTAAGTGCTTCCTTAAGAATGTGGAAAGAAGAACTAACATGGTCACACAAGATGGAACAGAGAGTCCCAGAGAAATAATCTTCTTGTCTCAGTTACTTCATTAGCCATGCATGAAATGAGAGTTAGAGTAGTGCTTTCTTTATAGGATGTGAGTTTGCACTTAAATGCTCAAGAAAAATACTCTGGAAACAACACAGTATTCTGTAAGTTTTAGTTGTTCTTACTGAATGACTGTGAACATATGACTCAGATCTTTTAAACACTGGCTTACAGAACCATCTCTCCTCTGTTGTCGCCCCATGAATCAGTATGCATGTCCTCCTTGCAATAAAAATCCTGATTCCAGAATTTTCTATGTGGTCCGCCATGCCCTAGTGTCAAGGCATTTCCTTGCTCTCTTATATTCAAGTAGTATGAGAAAGAATTTTAGTGATGTAGTAATAGGTGTAGGTCTATTCATTTTCTAATCTCAAAGTTTTTTCTGCCTGCAGTTCTCTGTGTCATTTTTCCCCCCTAACATCTCCCCACTGGCTTTCAGAACTGTTCCTCTTCTGGACTCTTCACCCTTACCAACTCTTTTGTATGCATTCCTTTTGGTGTTGCTCTTCCTTCCTCTCCAGGAGCAAGTGCCCTCCAAACAAGGAATGCTGGTTATTTTCTTTCTTCCTTGAGAAAGCCCATCTGTTTCAGGCCTGAGCCATGGCTTTTTGGTGTGTGTGTGAATCATTTACTTACTGACCCTTGAGCCCACTGAGTCCCACATCTCTTCCTGTTTTCTGATGGTGACGCCCTCTGACCATCCTCTCTAGTGAAGGCTGCATTTCCTCACAAACAGGATACTTCCCAGTGGCCCGACTCTGAAGAACCATCTCTCCATTCTCTTTGGTCTCCTGGCAGCTTCTGTTTCCCCCTCACACTTCATCAGCTGCCAGATTGTGCCGCTACTTCCCCTGCATGATCTCAGAGATCTGTTTCTTCCTCTTGGGGTGGCAGGCAGATACCTGAATTAGATCTTCTTGTCTTTGACTAAGCTGGTGTTCATTTTCCTTATGTGCCACAAGTTCTTATTTCCAAAGTCTTGAATTTGTTGTTTTCCGTTGGTATCACTGTTTCCACCCACTTATTGGTTCACTTTCCTCCAGCCTCCTGGCTCTGGGCTCCAGCCTATGTCATTTGTACTTGGTTTGGAAACCTGACTCCAAAGCATTTTGCAAACATTATCTGTCATCTTCATACTCCTTTTCTTCACAATCCAGTGAGAGAACCCTCCCCAGTACTTCATAACTGACTTGATTTGTAGTCTGCAGACATCAATGTCTATACTTCCAGACTAAGGTTGGCACAGATCAGTTCTGTCCAATAAAATCTTCTACAATGATAGAAGGATCCTATACCTGTATTTTTCTACTTGGTAGTCATTAAATGCATGTGACTATTGGATACCTGAAATGCAGCTAGTGCATCTGAGGAACTGAATTTTTAATTTTTTACTTAACTTTAATTTAAATAGCCACATGAGGCTAGCAGCTAGTGTATTAGACAGCACAGTGTAAGGCTAGGCCCTAAGCCAGCAAACAAGACTATGGACCCATTAAATGCAATAACCTTTTCAAGGATGTAGGAAAATGTATGAGAACTGAAAACTATTGTTACAAAATAACAACAAATTTCAAAATCAAAATTAATAAATGATTAAGTATTGCAAAACATATTTTGTCAGTTTTTAAAAATTATTTAAGAACTCAAGAAATTTGCATCATTTCCAAATAATTTGTTAAGATTTTTCCTCTTCTTTACAAGAATTCCAAGTATACTCTTAATTGCCAAGAAATCAAATCATAGCCAATTATAAATTAAGTGAGTTTTTTCTGGCCAAATTCTATCAAAAACAACACTATAAAAACTCCTAAAATTTTTATAGCAAAAATTAATATTCAACATGTACACTTTTGATGTGTTTGATATGATATGATGTGGGGACTTGGCAAGAGTGCCTTGTCTGTATTCAAGCATAACCTCCTAATCTACCAAACTAAAAGTAAGTTTCAAACTATGTACCCAATTTCTCTACCCATTTACTCAGACCCATCTTTAACATTGACAGGACAGAGCAGAGTATAAATGGAATCTCTTGCTCCATTCTCAGCATCCTTCCCATTTCACTTCATCCTGTACCAAGAAAGACGTCTTTCATTCTCTTGAAACTCAGTCCAGCCTCCTTGCTTTCAGAAGTCATCCTAGGAATGTACACATGTGCAGCTCATTTTTCCCCCTTAGAATACAAACACCATTAGAAGGACCTAAAAGGGGAGGGGCACCTGAGTGGCTCAGGCAGCCAGGTATTGGACTCTTGATTTCTGCTCAAGACATGGTCTCTCAGGGTCATGGGATTGTGCCCCAGCTCATACACTGCACTCAATGGAGTCTGCTTGAGATTCTCTCCCTCTCCCTCTGCCCCAACCCTTCTTATGCTCTCTCTCTTAAATAAATAAATACCAAAAAAAAAAAAAAAAGGAAGGACCTAGAAGTGGGGAATTTTGGAACTGCTGACTTGGGGTGACCATGACTCTTGACCCAGAGACTCTTTGCTTTGTGAAAGACTCTTTGCTTTTAGAAGTACAACTGGAGGACCATAGTGGAGTCCTTTAAAGTATGGAGCTTGGGTAGTACTGCTTTTACTTTTCTATACTCTTATCATAGACTTGGATACTATCCAGAATATTATTTTGTTTGTTTTTTATCTACATTTAAGAAAATATTGCTACCAGGGTGCCTGGGGGGCTCAGTTGATTAAGCATCTGACTCTTTTTTTTTTTTTTTAAAGATTTTATTTATTTATTTCACAGAGGTAGAGAGATCACAAGGAGGCAGAGAGGCAGGCAGAGAGGGAGGGGGAAGCAGGCTCCCTGGTGAGCAGAGAGCCCAATACGGGCCTCGATCCCAGGACTCTGAGATCATGACCTGAGCCGAAAGCAGAGGCTTTAATCCACTGAGCCACCTAGGTGCCCAGCCTCTGACTCTTGATTTCCTCTCAGATCATGATCTCAGAATTATAAGATCGAGCCGACTTTGGGTTCTGTGCTGGATGTGGAGCTTGCTTAAGATTTTCTCTCTCTCGGGCACCTGGGTGGCTCAGTGGGTTAAAGCCTCTGCCTTCGGCTCAGGTCACAATCTCAGGGTCCTGGGATCGAGTCCCGCATCAGGCTCTCTGCTCAGCAGGGAGCCTGCTTCCTCCTCTCTCTCTGCCTGCCTCTCTGCCTACTTGTAATCTCTCTCTCTCTGTCATATAAATAAATAAAATCTTAATAAAAAAAAAGATTTTCTCTCTCTCCCTCCTTCCCTCCTGCTGTAAAAATAAATAAATAAATGAATAAGCTAATTAAGTAATTAATTAATTAAAAAGAAAATATTGCTATCACTGGACTAAAGGCAAACTTTGCCTGTTATGATACTAGAATGATAGGAATCCTGATGATAGAATAGCATGTGGCTTATAGCAGATACTAAGTAAATATTTGTTCAAATATAAGTGATCATTTTTCACAGCATATTTTTACAAAAAGATGGCATTTATATTGGAAAGAATATGGTTTTTGAAATTGGATAAACTTAAATTGCATTCTCTTCCATTCAGTTATTAGCACGACCTCAGTTGGTGAGGATATAACTAAAATACAGACAGTTTTTTCATTTCCTCCGACTAATTTCTTTTTTGTTGTTGTTTTCCTGCCTTAATGTGTTCTGTCTGTTAAACTGTGGTTGGCCATGTGTTAGTGACTGCCCAATCTAATTGTAGTTCCCAAAGTGCAGTCTATGGGAACCTGGAGAGGGAGAGGGGGGAGAGAGGTCCATTAGGTCAAAACTATTTTCATAATGATACTAAGATGTTATTTGGGAAAAGCACTGTTATTTGGGAAAACCACTGTGTTAACATTTGCAACATAGTATATGATATTCCACAATCATGGTGCAAAAGGAATAGTGGGTAAAAACTGTGTGCCTTTAGCAAAAATCAAAAATCAAAACAATAACACCAAACTATACTAGTGGACACTATATTCTTCATTGCAATGCACCCACAGTTTTAAAAAAAAATTATCAATTTCTCTTAGGAATGTCCTTGATGGAACAGTGAAAGTATTAATTATATTAAATCTCAACTTAAGTATACACCTTTCCAATCTTCCCTGTGACAGTAGGGGAATAGTGAAGTCAAATGTTGTCTCAAGGAAAATTCTTGTGGGATTAAGCTACCAGGGGAACTACATACTTTTTAAATGACATACCATTTCAGTTTGAAAAACAACTGAGAAACTATTATTATTCATTCTTGGGTATTTGGCCACCACTTTGGTGAATATGAACAAAATGAGTGTATATCATTGTTGCCATTACAAAAGTCAAAGTTTCTAGCAAAAGTGGGAATTTAAAAAAAAAACCTCTATCTACCACTGTGAACTTGACATTTCCTGATATTGATGACTTATCTGATGAGATGAATGATGATAATAACAAATGCAATTTTTGATATTATATAATGCAGTTTATAAACATGTAGAAAATCTTCATGATTCAGTGGACCAGTATTTTCCAAGTGACTAGTGTATAATTTGCCCGATTTATGAGTGGGTAAAAGATCCATTCAAAGTGCAAGACTGGCTAACAGATTCTTTAAAAAAGTTCTAAAAGTTCATTGACACAGTTTCAGATTTCATGATGCAGTAACCTTTAAGAAACTACTACTCATTGGATGCCTGGGCGGCTCAGTCAGTTAATAATATGCCTTTGGCACAGGTCCTGATTCCAGCGTCCTGGGATGGCACCCCGCATCAGGCCAGCAGGGAGCCTGCTTCTCCCTCTCCCTCTGTCTGCCACTCACCCTGCTTGTGGTCTCTCTCTCTCTGTCTAGTAAATAAATAAAATCTTAAAAAAAAAAAAGAAAAAAGAAAGAAAGAAAAGAAACTACTACTCATTGAATTTGGTGTAGTAAGAAAGAAAATCCACACTTATCTTCAAAAGGCTATTAAAATGTTAATTCCCTTTTCTAACTACATGTTCATGTAAAGCTGGACTTTCTTCATCTACTTCCATTTAAATAGAATACAAAAGCAGATAGAAGAATCTAGTTGTCTTATACCTTTAAAAGATTTGCAAAAATGTAAAGCAAGGTCCTTTTACACTAATTTTTGTGTGGGTTACCTTAAGAATGTTTTTCACTTAAAATAAGTTATGTTAACATATAATGGGTTTGTTATTGCCATTTTTAGGTGAATATTTTTTAGTTATCTATTTTAACTTAAAATATGGTAAACCTCAATTTGTAGGGGGCCTGGGTGGCTCAGTGGGTTAAAGCCACTGCCTTCGGCTCAGGTCATGATCCCAGGGTCCTGGGATCGAGGCCCACATCGGGCTCTCTGCTCGGCGGGGAGCCTGCTTCCTCCTCTCTCCTCTCTCTCTGCCTGCCTCTCTGCCTACTTGTAATCTCTCTCTCTGTGTCAAATAAATAAATAAAATCTTTAAAAAAAAAAAAAAACCTCAATTTGTATAAACCACATAAATGAAAACCCTTTTAGGGTCCTTAATAACTAAGAGTATAAAGAGCTCCTGAGGCCAAAATATTTGAGAACCATTGATTAAATGGACCTTGACCAGCATTTTATAAGTGAAATAAAATATAAAACAACACCATATTTTTATATTACAGAAATATTTTACATTAATTTTTTACGTCATATTTTATGGGTAAATATCATTTATTGAAACCTTTGTTACAGTTGTACAGATATATATAAATACATCCTGGGTCACAGATAAAATTTATTTTTTACTATGCAGCCAAAAAGTTTGAGAAAAAAAAATGTACTAGGTCAACTGCTCCTTAAAATCAGGGGCTGTGCTTTTTTATCTTTCTAGGCCAAGATACTTAACACAAGGCCTGAAACAGATACTGACTCAATAAATATAGAATGGATCCTCTCTTTCTCTCAGTTTACACATTCTATGTATCAGCAAATCCTGTTGGCTTTGTCATCAAAACCTACCCAGTATCTGACTACTTGCCAAGTAACCCACGCCGCTCTCATTTCTACTTTTGATTATTGTAATGTTTGTATTGTAATGTTAACCCTTCATTCAACCTTTTTGCCTATAGTCCAATCTTAACACAGATGCTGGGCGCCTGGGTGGCTCAGTGGGTTAAAGCCTCTGCCTTCGGCTCAGGTCATGATCCCGGGGTCCTGGGATCGAGTCCCGCATCAGGCTCTCTGCTCAGTAGGGAGCCTTCTTCCTCCTCTCTCTCTGCCTGCCTCTCTGCCTACTTGTAATCTCTCTCTCGCTCTGTGTCAAATAAATAAATAAAATCTTTAAAAAAAAAAGACACACAGATACTAAGATGATAGTGTTACTTATATCTCTGATGACAACTGCTCTTATTCTCCCCTTTTGGCTTGTTCCCTTCAACTACTTTATCTTCTCCTTTGTCCCTTGAACATTCAGGGCTTCTCACTGGGACTTAGATTTCAGCATTATAAATATTCCATTTGTATTAAGGACAATGAATTAACACTTTCTTCCATTGTTGACTTTTGCCACCTGCTTCCCTACATCACATTTTCTATATCCTTGGATGAGTTTTTGACTATTCCGTGAATTGCCAATTGCCAATTGCACTCATCTTTTTTGTACTGAGTAAATGGCAATAACCCTTTGTCACTGAATCACCTTAACCAAATGCTAATGAAAGCTTGGCAGAAAGCAGTTAAGAAATTAGCAGCCCCTGAATCTGCATATTGCCTGTAAATCAGATATCAACATATATTAAAAGGGAAGCTTAACTGAAGTAATGTAAAATATAATAATAACTCAACATTTTCTGGAATAAAATTCTTCAAATGGACCAGTTCTAAACTAGTCACAGGAAAGTTAGAAAACAGAAATCTGAGGGCACCCAGGTAGCTCAGTTGGTTAAGCATCCGACTCTTGATTTTGGCTCAGGTCATGATCTCAGGGTCCTGGGATGGAGCCCCGCGACATGCTATGTGTTCAAGAGGAAGTCTGCTTGAGGATTCTCTCCCTCTCCCTCAGCCCCTCCTCCCGCTCACACTCACTTTTCCTCTAAAATCAATCAATCTTTTAAAAAAAAATTGTGAATTGATATTTTAAGGAAATAATTTCAGTAAATTAACTCCTGTCTGAATTAAGAGAGGGCCATGAGCTTATTGATAAAGTGTTGGTGGAGAAGGACATATGGCTAGGGTCACAGAGATGCTGGCTCTCTACCCTTTCCTTCGCAAGAACAGAATTCTTAAATTTCCTCTTATTTGAAAAGGAACTTGGAATTTAAATGTTAAATCGTTTTAGAATTTTTTTAATTTAATTATGTTTCTATATTTTCTGAATGTTTATATATCTACTTCTGTTCAATGGAGATAATATCTCTTCAATGGAGATAATGCTTGTTCCTAGAAGAGATGTAGGACCATAAATTTAACTTCTGTGGTAATTGTAATTCCTTTTTGGAGAAAGAGCAAGAGAATCATAGGATAGAGTAGACTTAGCAGTTATTTCCCAGACAGCAGCAAACAGAAAAAAAAAAAAAATTCTGTCCATGACTAACTATTGGTCCTGCTCCAATAATGAAATGATTATAAATCATGTCAGATTTCTGCGCTATTTCTTCTCACAATAATTGTACTTTGTAGATATTCTTACAGTCTCTGAGGGACAGATAAAAATGCTAGAAGAAGCTTTTATTTATGATAAAGGAAATGACCAAAACCAAAAATGACGTACAAAAGAAAAAAATTGACAATCGGACAAATATAAATTAATCTAAAAAATGTATCACTTAAGATGGCTAAAGATAAAAAGAAAGCAAGTTTATGATAGAAAGAAAACTTATTGGCATCTTTGTAAGACCAGTCCCCATGGGAGTCTAATGCTCACTGATGTCACCATAAGCCTGAGACCTAGTCCTGCATACTTAGTAAATTCATTGTTTCAACTCACTCTGGGATGTCCCCAAGCTGGTCCTTTCCCAGCTTCAATCCCTGACATGATCCAGAAAGTTCTTGACCAATGATACATGACTGTGGCTAGGATTAATCTGTTCCCATAGAATAGAGATAATGAGCTGGGGGCTAAAGAATGCCCAGCATTGTGGCATTACTATCTTAACTAATTTTTTTAAATGAAAGAACTCAATCAAAATGATAGTAGAGGGGCACCTGGGTGGCTCAATTGGTCAAGCGACTGCCTTCGGCTCAGGTCATGATTCCAGAGTCCTGGGATTGAGCTCTGCATCACACTCCCAATTTAGCAAGGAGCCTGCTTCTCCCTCTGACCCTCTCCCTTCTCAAGCTGTTTCTCTCTCTCTCTCAAACAAATAAATAAAATCTTTAAAAAAATGATAGTACATAAAAAATGAATAGGAAATATACAATAGAAAAAGTAATCAAAGCTATAGCAGTATTAATGAACAATTAATGGCCAAGGCAGTTCATTATTTCTTTATTAATTCTTTTATTTGTTTGACCATTCAACAGTCATCTATTCTGTGGTTACAACTACTGTTAGAGATGTGTGGATGAGATCATGTTGTTTTCCTTAAAGATCTTACAGTCTACTATCTAGGTGTACATGCAAACTTCAAGTTACTGAATTACCATAACAAATAAGTTTCTAGTAGGCATAAATAATTATAAATAAGTTTACTATTTGATACTTTTTCATTCTTTCAAATTCTGTAAAGAGTATCTTAGAATAATAACTCTTAGCACAATTTCCCAAACATTTAAGGCAGCAATTTGGTCAACAAAATTCATAAAGAAGAAATTTTAAAAGAAAACAGAGATTATGGCACAAAAATTTTATAATTTTGGAATTGTGATAGCATAGCTGTTCTATAAATTTAGGTTGCTCCAATTTTAGGATCAGAAATAACAATAATAGATCATTCCAGAGGGTCATCCAAAAGTAGAAACTGACTGTGAAGAAGGCAAATTTAAGCCCATTTGTAAAATGTTTAGCATAGCCAAGGACATGACCACTGAGAGCCTTTTGACATTTCCTTTACTCCTCTTCAACATTTTAGTTTGCTCTTCTGTAGTGAATACAATGAAACCCTTACAATGAGTAGGCCCTGGAGGCTTGTTTAGTGACCATCTGAGAGACATGTCCTCTTGCCTGGCTCCCCCTGGGGCTCTCCCTGGGGAGAAAGGAGCCATAGGATGCTTAGGACAGTGGTGAGGGAAAGAAGCCACAATGCCCTCAGGTTGGCCAGAAGAGAAGAAACGTGTGGAGTCAGTTTAGAGGAGGCCCTTAGACCTTTATTCAATCTTGGAGTTCCTGTACTCCTGCCTATTTCCCTTTAACAGCATCTTTGCCTGGTCTCTCAGGGGAAATCATTTTTCTTCTTCAAGAATGTGTTTCAGGGCCACATGCACCCCAATGTTCATAGCAGCATTGGAAGGACCTGTGGAAGGAGCCGAAATGCCCTTCAACAGACAAATGGATAAAGATGTCGTCCATATATACTAATGAATATTACTCAGCCATCAGAATAGACGAATACCCAACATTTACATCAACATGGATAGACCTGGAGGGGATTATGCTGAGTGAAATAAGTCAGAGAAAGACAATTAATTATATGGTTTTACTTATTTGTGGAACAGAAAGAATAGCATGGAGGATATTAGGAGAAGGAAGGGGAAAATGAAGGGGGGGAGTTGAACCATGAGAGACTATGGACTCTGGGAATCAAACAGAGGGTTTTGGCGGATGGGGGGGGGGTGTCACGTATTGCATGGAGCACTGGGTGTTACATGCATGCAAACAATGAATCATGGAACACTACACCAAAAACTAATGATGTACTGTATGGCAACTAACATAACATAATAAAAAATTATTTAAAAAATGTATTTCTATTAAACATTTCCCTTATGTTCTGATAAATTTATGAAAAGCAAGCAAACAGCAAATAAAACAAGTTCATTCTTTCCTTATGGAATAGATAACTTCAGATTATGTACGGCAAAGATCAGCAGTAATAAAGTATGTGTTGCCTGCTAGACACGCCATAGACGCTATCTCATTTAATTTCTTTTCTTTTTTTAAGATTTTATTTATTTAACTAGAGAGAAAGAGAGAGTGAGAGAGGAAGCACAAGCAAGGAGAGAGGGAGAGGGAGAAGCAGGCTTCCCGATAAACAGGGAGTCCAATATAGGGCTTGATCCCAGGACCCTGGGATCATGACCTGAGCCAAAGGCTGACGCTTAAAGGCTGAGCCACCTAGGCTCCCCCCTCTCATTTAATTTCATAGGAACTCTAGAATGGATGCCCTGAGATTAAATTCAATTTGCATCAGAGAGAAATGAGCAGTTGTGTGCCCTTGGTCATGTGACTACTGAGTGCTGTGATTAGGGATCAAAAGCACAGAAATCTTCAAAGCCTTGAGGCTTCTTTGAGCCCCTCCTAATCCTGTTTTTCTAATGGCTGTTTTGTTTACTGAATTTATCATAACTTTGTTTTCCTAGCTAATATGATTCTCACCACAAGTAGCAGCACACAGCCTGGAAACCTTCTGGCTTCTTAAAGCAGTAATGTCTGTGGACCCACCGCTTCAGAGAGCAGCNCACCCCCCCCCCCCCCCCCCCCCGGGTCTCAGCATCTCTGTCTGTAAAACTCAGGAGTCAGATTTGATTATCTTGGAGCTCAAGGATTCTGTTGTTGATTTTCCATTCTGGGAAAAATTATAGCTGCCACAGATGCTTCCAGAAGAGAATTGATTAATTCTCACTAGATCATTTTTGTCCATGAGCAAGGTCCAGAAAGATGCTAGTAAACATGGAAATAAGGAGAAAAAAAATGTCTGATTATTTCTCATCAGATCTATTTTTAGACTTCTAGGAAAATCAGGAATATAAGACCGAACAGCACAAGTCAAATTTTTGTAGTAAATATACATAATGCAATTTACATTTTGACCATCTTCAAGTGCACAGTTCTGGGTCACTGGGTACATTCACACATTGCATAATTGTCCCCACCATCCATCTTCTTCCATCTTCTCCACATGAAGCTCTTTGCCATTAAACATGAACTCCTCATTCCTCCCTCTCCCAGGCCCTGGTAACCATCCTCCTTTCTGTCTCTATGAATCTGACTACACTAGGAACCTCATATAAGTTCCTACACGTAAGTGTTTTTGTGATAGACTTTATTTCCTAAAATAATTTCAAGGTTCATCCATATTGAATGATGTTTCAGAATTTCTTTCCATGTGAAGACTGAATAATATTCCACTGTATGTATACACCACATTTTACCTTTATCCATCCGTCTGTATATAAACACTTGAGTTGCTTCCAGATTTGGGTTATTGTGAATAATGCAGCTATGACTATCAGTGTACAAATACCATTTTGACTTCCTACTTTGAATTTTTTGGAGTATATAGCCAGAAATGAAAATGCCTAGATGATAACTAATTTTATGTTTAATTTGTTGAGAAACTACCATACTATTTTCTATATCAGCTGCTGTGGAAATACTCAAGGGTTGTAATTTCTCCACATCCTCTCCAACACTTGCTATTTTCATAATAGCTATTCTAATGGCTGTGAAGTGGTACCCCATTGTGGTTTTGATTTGCATATTCCTAATGACTAGCAATCTTTTCATGGGCTTGTTGGCTATTTGTATATCTTCTTTGGAGAAATACCTATTCAAGTCCTTTGCCCATTTTTAATCAGGTTGTTTTGTGGGTTTTTTAATTACTAAGTTGTAGGAGTTCTTTATATATTCTGTTATCAATCCTTTATCAAAATGGGATTTGTAATTTTTCTCTACAATTCTGTGGGTGAAAGACCCTTCCCCTAGAAGGTAGATAGGATAACTAACCACTTTTTTTTGCTTTTCTGTAAACCGCTGGCTTTTAGGTATAAATTAGGTTATTAATCGGGTTATTAGTCGCATATTAATTGCTCTTTTGCTTTACTGTCACTGCTTGGCTTAGAGACGCCATGATGGCTTTCCTACCTTCCCCCTTCTTGTTCCCCTCTCTTGCGCGAGCGGGCCCTCAGAACCAATCAGCTTGTTCCCCCTTCCCGCCTCTCACTTCGCGCGCGCGGGTACTCAAAACCAATCTGCAAACTCCAAGTATGCCTTTTTCAAAGTTCAAATTGTCAACCAATCAGTTGCGCCCCACCCAAAACTTGTTTGTGCCTTCCTATATAAGACCCTGTTTCTCTCCGGTCGGTGTGCTCGGTTAGCTGGAGCTGCCGACCACCCGCCGGTACCTGCGTGGAAATAAACCTCTTGCTGTTTGCATCCAGTGGCAGTGTTAAATTCTTGGGTAAGGGGATCCGCAGGTCTTTCATGCGTTGTTTTAACTCTGTTCCTAGTGTCTTTTGAAAATTAAAATGTGTTTAATTTTGATGAAGTCTAACATTATTTTTTGCATCTATATATCCAGTTTTTCTCACATAATTTGTTAAAAACAGTGTCCCTTTCTTATTGAGTGGTCTCAGCATCCCTTGTTTAAAATATTTGACCATGTACATGAGGGTTTATTTCTGGGATCTCTATTTTATTCCATTGGTCTGTATGTCCATCTTTATGCCAGGACCACACTGCTTTGATTACTGTGGCTTTATAGTATAAAATTTGACATCAGGGAGTGTGAGACTTCTAACTTTGTTCTTCTTTTTAAAGATTATTTTGGTTACTTGGAAAAAACTAAATTTCCCCTTTTTAGAAAGAGAGAGAGAGAGAGAGCATGTGCTTGCAATGGTGAGGGGGAGGGGTAGGGGGAGGGTGAGAGAGAGAATCTCAAGCAGGCTCCACATTCAGCTCAGAGCCCTACACGGGGCTTGATCTCATGCCCCTGAGATCATGACCTGAGCTGAAATCAAGAATCAGACGCTTAACCGACTGAACCACCCAGGTGCCCTAGGAAAAAGTGATTTTTCCTGCAGAAATAAATGGACTTAAAAGTAAGTTTAAGATAAGAATTTTATCATAGACATACAATAAAATATTCTATTCATGAATGAATGGGAACTTGTTCTCAAGGGGTAAGTTCTCTGGTCAGAGAGATGTGTTCTAAATGAGACACAAAGTAAAACCACAATAAAGGAAACTAAAAGCTAAGCAGATTTCAAGAAAATAAGAAACTTTTTCTGATGAAGGTTAACAAAGAAGACTTCCACAAGGAAGTACAAGTTGAACTAGGTCTAAAAAATTAGGAGAACAAGTTGAAGAAGGTTATATTTATTGATCAATTAGTTCTTCTACCTTCTATTTCAATCTTGGTTCTATGTGCAATGTAGGATATTTCCAGCCTGCTTTTACATTTTTTTAAAAGCTGGATTAAAAAGGAAAATATCAATAACTGCTTAGACAATATCCTATGCTTTGTTTCATCATGTACTTTCCCAACTTTGAGGAAGAACTGCATAAATTTTTTCAGTATGCTTTCTGAGTTAATGATGTTTTAAAAAATCTTATTAAAAAGATCTGTTTTAACACTTCATCAAGGAAGTTACAGAGCTAGCAAACAAGCATATGAAAAGATGCTCTGTGTCACATGCCATCAAGTAAATGCAAATTTAGACAATGAGATATTACTAGGTACCTATTACAATGACTGATAGCACCAAATGCTGAGAAGTATATAGAGTCACAGAAAGTCTCATTCATTTCCAATAGGAATATAAAACAGTACACTCACTTTGAAAGATAGTTTGAAGAAGCAAAACATACTTTCACTATATGATTCAATAATCATTTCCTTGGTATTTATCCAAAGGAGCTAAAAACTTAGGTCCACACAAAAACCTACACATGGATATTTATGGAAAATTAATTAATTAATTTGTTTGTTTATTTTTAAGTAAGCTCTCTGCCCAATGTGGGGCTTGAACTCATGAACCTGAGATCAAAGAGTCACATGCTCTACCAACTGAGCCAGACAGCTACCCCTGGAAACTTTATTAATAATTATCAGAGTGAGCATCTTGGAAGGAATCAGGATGTCCTTCAGTAGGTGAATGGATAAATAAATTGAGGGTGCATCCAGACAATGGAATATTATTCAGTACTTAGAAGAAACAAGCTATCAAACCATGAGAAGACATGGAAAAATCTTAAATGTATATTACTAAAAATGAAGCCAATCTGAAAAGGCTACATACTATAGGACTCCAACCTATGTGACACACTCTGGAAAAGGCAAACCTGTGGAGACAGTGGGAAGATTACTGTTTGCCATGGGTTGGGGTGGAGGAAGAATGAATAGACACAGCACAGAGGATTTTTAGGGCAGTGGAAATACTCTGCATTGTACCATAATGATGGATATATGTCATTTATACTTTTTTTTAAGTAAGCTCTTATACCCACGAGGCTTGAATTCATGACCCGGAGATCAGGAGTCATGTGCTCTACCGACTGAATCAGCCAGGTACACCATGTCATTTATACTTTTGTCCAAACCCACGGAATGTACAACACCAAGAATAAAACTTTAATGTGAACTCTGGACTCTGGGTGATAATGGTATATCAATGTAGGTTCATTAATAGTAACAACTGTATCACTCTGCTGCGAGATGCTGATAATGAGGGAAGTTATGCATATGGGGCAGGGGGGCAACCGGTATTTGGGCAATCTCTGTACTACCCATTCAACTACAACTTTCAGAAAATTGGGATGTGACCCCCCCCCAAAGAACATTAATAATGGTTTTTAAATGGTAAACTTTTTAATTAATTAATAAGCTTAGAGTTAGAATACTGTAGACTTACTTCCCTTGAGTGTCCTTGCTCGGCTTAAGTAAAAGCCAGCATCACTGGATCCATTTTCCTTTTCCCTTGAGCTTGCCTTTCCTAATTAAGAGAGATAGTAATGGCACTTAGATTTCATCTAATCTGGCTTTAGGTAATTATGGTTCATTGTAGCAATTACAAGTTACATTTATAATGAACAATAAAGGGAAAAAACCTTTCAAATTCAGTTTATTAAGCTTTGAAAACCTGCTACAAAATGGGCAGTCAAGATATATTTACTGGGCAATCAAATTCTTTTGTGAGAATGTCAATTAAGTCTAAGCAATTTATGCCAAAGGCTCTCTTTCCACTGTAACTCTGAGCCCATTTCTTCCACAATCCTCCCATAATTTACCCCAAAATAGCACTGCCGAGTTTTTTTAAAAGATTTTATTTATTTATTTGACAGAGAGAGAGATCACAAGTAGGCAGAGAGGCAGGAGTGGGGGGGAGAGGGAGCAGGCTCCCTGCTGAGCAGAGAGCCCAATGTGGGACTCTATCTCACGTTCACCTGAGCTGAAGGCAGAGGGTTTAACCCACTGAGCCACCCAGGCGCCCCAGCACTGCAGTTCTAATTCTTCCTTAGTTTTGTATAGAGATAGCCACAATATTAATTTGCGTTGGCCGTGAAATATGATCTTAAAAAATATTTCATGAGTTTTTGGTTTTTTTCTGCATATATAGTCCTTAATTTAAATGGTTGTTTTATGAAAGCTGAAACCACCATCTCTATTTCTTTTATTTCTTTTTGCAGTTCCTATCCACAGGTCTCACTTAAATTCCTTCACTAGGAAGGCCCCACAATTACCTTGATATCCAGCTGGAACCTCACTTTCTTTCAGAAACTCTTTTTTTTTTTTTTTTTAAGATTTTATTTATTTATTTCACAGAGGGAGAGAGATCACAAGGAGGCAGAGAGGCAGGCAGAGAGAGAGGGGGAAGCAGGCTCCCCGCCGAGCAGGGAGCCCGATGTGGGCCTCGATCCCAGGACCCTGAGATCATGACCTGAGCCGAAAGCAGAGGCTTTAACCCACTGAGCCACCCAGGCGCCCCAGAAACTCTTCTAAGTACTCTAAGACTAGATCCTTCCCTCTACCAATCCTCCACAATTTTTCCCTCATCTAACCTAGTTCATCCCTCTAGAATATTGTCTCATTCTAGTAAGTATTGATAGTTCCTTAAGAAGGAAATGAAATGGATCATCTACCTGTCATATATTATTAAATCTTGCATATGCATTTAGCGTATACATTAATTTTGTTAAAAAATCATTACACAGAATAACTGTTACACTCTATTTGTCTAAACATTGCCACTTTTTTTTTTAAGATTTTATTTATTTATTTGACACAGAGAGAGAGATTACAAGTAGGCAGAGAGGCAGGCAGAGACACAGGGAGAGGAAGATGCAGGCTCCCCGCTGAGCAGAGAGCCCGATGCGGGCCTCCATCCCAGGACGCTGAGATCATGACCTGAACCGAAAGCAAAGGCTCCAACCCACTGAGCCACCCAGGCACCCTAAACATTGCCACTTTTTAGTCAATATATTGCACTTCCTCAAATTTTCTGTCTATACAAGATGGATTGCATATGAGTGGTTTTTTACTAAGTTATCTCTAAGTCCTAGTATTATAAATAAATTTTTGAGTCATGATTGTTAACTCCATGTAAATCATACATTAAAGTAATTCCTTTTAATGTTTCTCCTATTATTTTTCAGATGTCTCTTAAAATTGATATGGTAAACTTTTAAATTTGTTCTACTAAATTTATTCTTCAATATGTTTAAGTCGTGCTATCGTGAGGAAGTATAATTTAGTAAATTCTGTTTCTGCTATATATTCTCTTGCCAACATAATCTGTTTGCCTGTTTTTAACAGTATGTACCTTTTAAGGAACAGTGTATTAGGTCCCATCTGTTTAGGAAAACATATCTGGCTATGATCTTAGAATTTGAAAATAAGATAATTATTATCTTTTTGTACCCTTATATGCCAAGAACTTACCAAAATCTTCTCTTGGTATTAAGGCTCTCACCACTTTTCAAAAACATTAAATTAATACTGCAAATACAGTCTTATTATAGCAGCTTGTTATAGAGTTAAATCATACATTCCCAAATAATAAAATAAAACAGCACACTCCTAATCATGCTGACCTTTAAATCCTTGCAATGTGTCAGCCTTCTGGGAGAAATCAATTAAAAACAAAATTTGCTACATCTATATAGTACTTTCTTGGATAAGAACCAATACTAATCAGAGTGAGACAAAGTCTCTTCTGTAGGAGGCAGTGTAATCACAAGGTCCTAATGCTTCTTTTAGAAATACAGTGCTGAGTTCAGGGAAGCCTTCATGTTGGCCATACTCATGGCCCTGCCTGGTTAGCAGTTTCTACTGTAAAGCAGCCTATGGCCAGCTATATTCTTGCTAAGTACACTCCAGATACACCTTCAAATGTGTTACATCTACTTTCATCTACATATATTCATTTATATGTTTAGGATCCTGTGGACATTTTCCCAGAGACTTAACAAAAGAAAAGTACTAGGATGCCTATGTGGCTCAGTCAGTTAAATGTCTGCCTTCGGCTGAGGTCATGATCCCAGTGTCCTGGGATCGAGTCCTACATAGGGCTCCTTGCTCAGTGGGGAGACTGCTTCTCCCTCCGCTGGCCTCTCCCCTTGCTTGTGCATGCTCTCTCTCTCTCTCTCTCTCTCTCTCTCTGACAAATAAATTAAAAAACAATCTTTTAAAAAAATAAAAGAAGGGGGTTCCTGGGTGGCTCAGTGGGTTAAAGCCTCTGCCTTCGGCTCAGGTCATGATCTCAGGGTCCTGGGATCGAGGCCCACATCGGGCTCCCTGCTCAGGGGGGAACCTGCTTCCTCCTCTCTCTCTGACTGCCTCTCTGCCTGCTTGTGCTCTCTCTCTCTCTGTCAAATAAATAAATAAAATCTTAAAAAAAAAATAAAGCAGCTGCAGCCACAGGACACCTCTACTTCCCCTGGCTCTGATGGCCATCAGGGCTCATGCTCATCAGTCTTACATGACAGTAACCAATAGAGGAAGAGTTCTTAAACAGCTACCACCCCAGCACACAGCAAGAAGCAACACCCAGAAGCTCAGCCTTTCTATGAAAAAGGGGCAGACTGTAAACCTTTCAGGAGAGCTCTGAGGGTGGGCATGGTCTTTGTGCTTTGCTTCTGTCATACTCCAAAACACGAGCATCTCTCAGAGGGCAACTCCTATGCACGTCTGGTGCTCCGGTTTTTACCTCTGGTACCCTGGTTTTTGTAGCTGCCACCTTGGTCACTTGGCTCTGGTGGGCAGTGGAGCTTACATTCCTAGGTCCCATTGGACTGTAACAATTACAGATACAATTCTTCATGGATTACCACCCCCCTTGGGCACTGCACAGATGGAAGACTGAAACACCTCCCCCCACAACACACACCCTTTCTGTGGAAGAGTCTTACTTGCTTGTCCTGTAGCATTAGCCTGAGAGGCAGGCTTCAGGTTTGGCATGCATCTAAAGACTACCGAGATGCTCTCAGGGAACAAAGGTCAGGTCATGTGGTCTTTGTGCTTTTCCTCTCCTTCATTAAAGCTCACTAGATTCTTCCAGAAAGGAGCTTATTTGCTCATTTGGGGTCCCGATTTTTGTGGCTGACACTTAGGAAACACCTCCAGATTGCCTGGCTCTGGTGGCCAGCAGGGCTTATGCTTGTGGTCCCACAGGACTGTATATATTTGGATTCTTTAAAAACTGCTTCCTGAGGGTCTGGCTTCCAATCAGTCTGAAGCAAAGTGATGACTGTGATCCTTCCCTTTGAGACACTGACCGGTCTTGGCACAGCCTCAACAACTAGGAGATATTAAAAGTAAAATTGGGCCCCTGGGTAGGTCAGTTGGTTGGGCGACTACCTTCGGCTCAGGTCATGATCCCAGAGTCCGGGATTGAGTCCCGCATCGGGCTCCCAGCTCCATGGGGAAGTCTGCTTCTTTCTCTGACCTTCTCCCCTCTCATGCTCTCTCTCTCTAAAATAAATAAATAAAATCTTAAAAAAAAAAAAAGACCTTTAAAAAAAAAGTAAAATAGGCTGCTTGGACAATCACAAAAGTTTGAAAGACAACCAAGAGCTAGGGCAGGGGTGAACAATAAGGATTATTCCCTACATGAGGTCAACCCTTCAAGACTAGGAAAGATATTGTGCTTTGGTGAATGCTGTGAAAGGTGTAAGCCTGATGATTCATAGACCTGTACCCCTGGGGCAAATAATAATAAAAAATAAAATAAATAAAATAAAAAGTTTAAAGAAAATAATAAAATGGGGAAAAAAAAGACTGGGAAAGATAGCTGTTTCATCTAATGCACAGAAACCAACACCAACAATAAAGCAATATATAGACACAGAGGAATGTTTTCCAAATGAAAGAGCAAGATAAAATTCTAAGGAAAAAAAACTTCAGGAAATGGAAATAAGTAATTTATCCAATAAAGAGTTCAAAGTAATGGTCATAAAGATGCTCACTGAACTTGGGAGAAGAATGGATTAACAGAGATCTTCAACAAAGAGATAGAAAATATAAGAAAGTTCCAGGCAGAAGTCACAGAGATGAAAAATATAACGGAACTGGAAAATACAACAGAAGGGTTCAACAGCAGACTAGATGGAGCAGAAAAGAAGATCACTGTATTTAATACAGGGTAGAGGAATTCACACAACCAGAGCAGAAAAGGAGAAGAGAAGGAAAAAGGGGGGAAATAACTTAAGGGGACTTATAGAACAACATGAAACAGACCATACTAGAATTATAGGGGTCCTAGAAGAAGAAGAGAGAGAGGGGGCAGAAAACTTATTTGAAGAAATAATCACTGAAAATTTCCCTAACCTAGAGAAGGAAATAGACATACAGATCCAAGAAGCCCAGAAAGTTCTGATAAAATAAACTCAAAGAGACCCATACCAAGACACATTATAATTAAAATGTCAAAGGTTAAAGACGAGGGAATCGGGCTCTCTGCTCGGCGGGGAGCCTGCTTCCTCCTCTCTCCTCTCTCTCTGCCTGCCTCTCTGCCTACTTGTAATCTCTCTCTGTGTCAAATGAATAAATAAAAAATCTTTAAAAAAAAAAAAAAAGGGTGCCTGGGTGGCTCAGTGGGTTAAAGCCGCTGCCTTCGGCTCAGGTCATGATCCCAGGGTCCTGGGATCGAGGCCCACATCGGGCTCTCTGCTCCGCAGAAAGCCTGCTTCTCCCTCTCCCTCTCCCACTCCCCCTGTTTGTGTTTCCTCTCTCACTGTCTCTCTCTCTCTGTCAAATAAATAAATAAATAAATCTTAAAAAAAAAAAGAAAAAAGAAAAACAACTTGTTACATACAAAGGAATTCCACAAGAAGATAAGCAGATTTTTCAGCCAGAACATTATAGGCCCAAAGGGAATGGCACAACATATTCAAACTACTGAAAGAAAAAAAACTTCCAACCAAGAATATCTTACCCTGGAAAGTTGTTATTCAGAATTGAAAGCAAAATAAGTTTTCCAGGCAAACCAAAGCTAAAGGAGTTCATCACTGCTAAGCCAAACTTAAATGTTAAAGGGACTTATTTAAACTGAAGAAGAGGCAGTAATTATTAGCAAGAAAACATCCAAAAGTCTAAATCTCTTTGGTTAAGGTAAATATATTGTAAAGGCAGTGGATCAATCACTTAAAAAGCTATTATGAGTTAATAGACAAAAATAGTAAAAATTACTAATTACAATTATTAGTTAGTTAAGGGATATAACAAGATGTGAAATGTGACGTCAAATACATAAAATGGGGGGAACGATTTAAAAATGTAGAGCTTTAGAATATCTTCAAACTTAAGTTGTTATTAACTGAAAATAGACTGTTACAAATATCAGGTGTTATATATAAGCTCATGGTAACCACAAATCAAAAACCTATAGTGGGTTCACGAGAGATATTGAGAAAGGAATCTAAGCATAATACTAAATATGTCATCAAACCACTAGGGAAGAGAGCAAAGAAGAATGGAATGGAAGAACTACAAAACAGTCAGAAAACAATGAACAAAATTACACTAAGTTCATGCCTATCAATAATTACTTTAAATGTAAATGGACTAAATTACTGAAACAATAAAAAACAAGACCCATCCATATGCTGCCTATAAGAGACTCACTTCATATGTAAGGACACACACAGACTAAAAGCAAAAGGATGGAAAATGATAATCTGTGCAAATGAAAACAAAAACAAAGATGTGGTAGCAATACATCAATGAAATAGACTTCAAAATAAAGACTGTAATAAAACAAAGAAGAGTATTACATAATTGTAAACAGGTCAATCTAACAAGATGATATAACATTTATACATTTTAATGTACCCAACATAGGAGCACCTAAAGATATAAAGCAAATATTAACAGACCTAAAGAAAAAAATAAACAGCAAAATAGTAATTGTAGGGGAATTTAATACCCCACTTACTTCAATGGAGAGGTCATCCAGACAGAAAATCTGTAACAAAACATCAATCTTAAACAACACATTAGACCAGATGCAAAAATAGCTTAATTTGTAATATTAAAGGGGTAGAAGCAAAATTAAACATGAGGGGATACTTAACACAGAGCTTCTGAATAGCAACACAAACATGCCTTATCCCCATTAAACTCCAACAATGCAATCATTGTGGTAATGGTTGGGAACTGCAGTAGTGATATGACTCTAATAGGACTCACTTGCTAAGCAAATTACATTAAAGGTCTTAAATCAATGATTTCAATAAATGGTGTATTCTTTAAACTTTTTAACTGTAAATTTTAAATCCTGAAATGGTAAAATGATAACCAAAAATACATGGGAATTTTACTCACCCTTCTGCTTTCAAAAAATAAAATAGTTGAATCATACCTACTTCACAGAACACCGGTTACCATTCATCACCTTTCAACCTAAAATCCTTCAGTTTTAGTATTACAAGCAATTATTCCAAAAGAACTGAAGATATCTGCAGTCACCCCTATTTTACTTACAATAGAGGCAGTAGTGTTGAGAATCATTTCCTACAGACCTGCTCTGTTCTTCCATGGGGAGTCACTAAACTGAAGGGTGTGGCTCAATCCTGCTTCATCCCCATTGCTCCCTATGAATTAAGATCTCCAGGTAGTCATCAGTCATCCTCTCCCCTCACAGCACCTTGCTGGACATTGGCACACACTCCATTCTGGAAGATACCCCAGTTTCTAGAAAACCCTATCTTATCTAACTTAGGATACACGTATATAATGCACCTGCATATGCATTTCAATCCTCTAGCTTTATATAATTCCACCGAGAAGCAACTGAGTTAAGACCCATTAAACAAAGTATGCCTGCAGTAAAAACTGTAGAAGTAGAATAAGTGTGTCACACCCTTAATTGCCTGTATTCTACAATGTAGAACAGTGGAAGAGAGCATTCCTGGCTGTGCTGAGGCATAGCAAAGCTCACAATAGGGTTTCTTTTGAAAGTGTGTGGGGTTGCCTTTTGCTCTGCACTCTAAGTACCCTGCAGAAGGTCAGGATTTAATTTGCCAGCCTTCCATTTCAGGGTAATTTGAAGCATGCTTCTTATAGTTCATCCCTCCCCCAATATGACGAAATTTAGCCCATGGAGCATATTTCCATGAGAAAGAGACATCTGTAGTTCTGCCGTTACACAGGCGTTACCTCAGCATTCCTTTCTACCTACCAAAAACTTTTTGAAAAAGGGATTCATTTAATCTCCTTTTTAATGTGACCCAATATGTTTTCACAAATGGGAGATTTTTCTCAAATGTGGCATTCCTAACAGTCTGCGTGGGCTTATGTGGCATCAGTAAATCAAACAGGGAACCTCACCATTTTGACGTCTGATTTAACTGGACCATTTTAAAGCCCTGTGAGCAGCAAGAGCAAATACAGACAAGCCAACCAAGGAATTTTTTAAGCTAGCCCAATTGAACCGCATATTTATTCACACAGACAACCTCAATCACCTGAAAACCTCTGATTTTAATTATATTCCATGCTTTTAGGGATTTCACTAGAGGTTTTAAAGACAGGAATTATCCTGTGCCCTACAAAAAGAAATATTTGTGGTTAGTAGAGATGTGCCTGCATGGTCTAGCTCCATTGCTCCCACTCTTAATCATTACATCATCTACACAAAAATCCCTGAAAGCCTGTCTGGGCCAGTACTAGATATAATTGGTTAATTCCATAGGAAGCCTGATTCACTGATGTTAATTTGAGCCAGTCTACACTATTGGTTTTCTATTTAAGCATCAAAAGGCAAATGAGCCAGTTGTGTTTCATGTGGAATAATTAGCTTATAATCTGTGCTTTTAAGCAGAAGGCTGAATTGGAGGGACTAGCTTTGACTGGACTTATTCAACTAAAACCTACTCAAGCTTCCATTCTAGTCCTATAATTTGCTGACTTCGGTAGTTGATGATACTGCAGTCTTTGTGTTTCCAGAACTTAGCCTTGTGAAGATGTCCTCCAGGGTACTTGAAGATCCCAAAGGGATAACCAAGAAAACATGCTTACTCCAGAAACCAGTTAGCTATTTCCAAGCTGCTTCAGAGATGAGAGAAATTCTCTCACATCTTGCATCCAGCTCTTAAGCTCCCCGGTTCAGGTAAAGGGAGAAATTGGTTACTGAGCAATCAAAGGTTGTCTTCACAGTCAGTAGAACTAGATAGACGTTCTACTGGACAGGAGGACATCTATAACCAAGATGAGTTCTGATGAAGAAACACAGATCTATGGTTCTCCCAAGTACATAAAAAAACTCTCCAAAAGAAATAAACTTTGTTCAGAAAAATTAAGTACAGGTTAAAAGAGGAAAGAATGTATTTGATAAAAAAGAATAAAAGAAAAATCCACTCCAGGAATATTTATATATGAAGAGAATCTTTCTCCATTATTTTAGGTATTAGCTTCAATGAGGCAGGAAGCCAGGGTACAAGATCTTAAAACAGCATCCACTTCAAAGTATCCATCATTCTATATTCAAACATGATGGTATAATTGACTTGATAATACCATGAATAATTTTTTGCATCAAGTAAGCAAATATTTTTAAGCATTTACTATGTGTTTGACTATGTTTATCTTAAGCAATGTAATATATGTATATGTATGTGTGTGTGTGTGTATGTGTGTGTGTGTGTATATATATATTTAGTGGTCAGTGTAAAATTCTCTTTGTGATTCTATTCTCTGATGGTCACTATGCCTGTATTCTGTTTCAGCTGTATCACTTTGTATAAATAAGAATGATAATGCTACCTACATCCTTTGAGACTCCATTTCTCTTACTGTTACCAGCTCAGTATAAAGCCAAAAAGTCCTAGGCTTGAATCCTGTCCCAAATATTGAATTTCCATGTAACTCAAGGCAAGTATTTTAACGTCTGCAAACTTCAGTTTCCCTACTTGTAAATGATGATGATAATAACATTTTTCTAGTAAGATTGTTATGAAAATAAAATGAGAAAATAAATGTAAAGGACTTATAATGCGTCAATATGGCAAATGCAAAAGAAATCTTACTATTCTTATAAAAGCAAAAGCATGTATGTTCTTATAAATGATTCATTTCTGACCTTACGGAGGTTAAAATCTCATGGCAGAGACAGGCAATAGTTGTGCGGGAAGGATGTTCTACATCAGGAAGTCCACTCTGCCAGGGTTAGACTTTAGAGAGACCCAACTGGAGTGCAGGAGTCAGCCAAACTGAGTCTGGGGGCAAAGCATGAAAGGCAGCCCAGGAGAAGTGCATAGGCCCTAAGGAGGAAATGCCTTTGGGAAAACAGCCGCCCTGTTCACAGTGGAGTAGGAGGAGAGAAGGGTCATCTTAGAGAAAGTCAGCTGACCTTACAGCCATGGTAAGGACTTTTTGTTTCACTTAGCTTTGAAAGACCAATGAACAACTTTGAGCAAGAGCAAGACTCAATGTGATTTGTTTTTATAAAATCACTCTAGTGTCTTCCTTCCTACTCAATTACAAAGGATAGCTATATGTCTGTTGTTTTCTTTCTTTCTCTTTCCTGTGTTATTACCCAAACACCTATTTTCTTCCCCAAAAGACTTCTGTTTCTGTCTTGAAACACTTTCAAGAGAAAATATGTATACATTAAGATGTTATCGGAAGCTAAGTACTCTATAATCATATATGTAAAAAACATGTTCTCTAATCAGAATGTTGGAAATTTATAACTATTTTTAACGTTATTGGTTAAAAATGTTTAATATATAATTTTGTATTATTTGGTCTACTTATTAGTAGATCAGAAGCCAAGAAGTGAGTTCACCTGTGCCAGCCAGCTGTGTGACCGCAAGTGACTCTCTTATCCATTTATGACCTGGTTTCCTCATCTACAGTATGAGGATACTGGACAGAAAATGATAGGTTTCTTTCTACGAATGTTATATCTAGAAAAGTTGCAAACATTCAACTTCACATTTATACAGCATATCACTTAGTCTTTCCATTTAGTCTGACTTTCCAATGTGTGTCTGTCCCTTAACTTACTATTCTTTAAACTGTTTATATAAGGTCTTCTTTCATAGGTAACAACTGACTAGATCCGTGTAGAGTACAAATGAATTCTGGAAATTAAAATTTTTTGTTTATTAATCTTCATTTCTTTCCACTACAATGAACTTTTATTGGTTTCCCTATGTGACAATATATTGGTTTTAAATTCTCAATGGAAAATTACTTCTTGAACAAGTCCCTGGGAAGTGATGTAATGGTATTATATCACCAATGAATAAACAAATTTTCCTGAACTTAAAAATTTCTTTCTATGCTGACTTATATACTCCTACCGAAGTGTTTCTTATTTCAAACTGCAAAAGGGGTTGTATTTTTAAAAGTTAAAACTTATTTCAACTCATCATACTATAAGCACATATTGAACATCTAAATAATGTGTCTTGAAATCTTGTGCCTGGAAAATTCTCACTGCTGAATTGCTTCTCCTGGAAATCTGGCCTTAATTTGCATTGAATTTCAATGACTTCCTTAAGCAAACACCTGGAGTTCCTCCAGTCTAATGGAAATGAGGGTCCACAGACACAATTGTGCAAAAACAGTAAGTTCCTTGGCAGTTTTAGAAAGATTGAATGTTGGCCGTCATCCCGACCACAAGATGTTCACACTGTTATTTCCAGACAGGCAGTGCAAGCAAGGTACAATATTGCTTGAGCAAAAGGATTAGAGCCCCAATACTGCTACAAACTGGTGTTTGTATGGTAAAGCAGTTTATTGTCATGATGAGTCATGCTAATGACTTGGAGGTTTCTAAATAACTGTGGTTTTGGAGTTCTGCCAAGTCTCCCAGTCCCAAAATGGCACTCCCTCCAGAACCGCTTTGGATGGTCTAGATTTTAGACCATGTCAAGAATGGTAGAGAAGAGCATACCTCAAATACTGCTGTATTTCTCTGCTGCTACCCCAGGAGGCTAGATCCAAGGATTTCTTAATTTCCCTTCTACCTCTATTATAAACCAGCTACAAAAGTTGGAGTTCGTCCAAAGAAAAACAGTCCTTAGTAGTGGATTTAGAAAAGGAGAATTAAAAAGGCCAACTGCTCAATAGCAACAAAAAAGAGGAAATGAAGCAAAGTTCATTACATGTCTGGAAAATATTAAATGATGCAGAACAATAGGAAATTTAGATAGAGTATAAAAGCATAAGTCAGGAGAAAAGGAAATGGACGTATAAGTAGACCAGATTTCAGAAGAACATTTCTCAGCCATACATGCTGTGCTCCACAGTGTTATCGGAAACTTCAGTGTTTTGTATGGTACTGTGAAATTTTTTCTAGTGTGGAAAAATTTCTGTTAGAAATGAAACTAAATAATATTACAGCATGAACAGTTAGATGACTAGGTTGACAGAATGAGACAGAGTTGGCACTAAGGAGAAGATAAGAGGCATTATCGTAATGTCCAACTGGAGTTAAAAGAAAAATCATGTGTTGAGTCACAGCACCAAGGGGTCTGGCTGTCAAGAAGTTTTCCCCACTCCCATGTAACCCTGGGCTTATTTAAAGGCTTCTGACGGGTACACAATGATAATTATGGAGTCTCCTGGAGGGGTTACCTTACTCAAGACTGGTTAAGAAGGGGACATTTAAATTTCATGCAATTCCCCTAATTCTGTCTAATCAGCCTCTGATGTTGAGTTTTGAACTAATTTTGCCAACAGAGGGTGAAATTTTCAAACATTTATTGCTTATTCATCCAAAATATGTAAGTTTTGTAAGTTAGTATGTAACATGTAAGTGCTGAGCCTTCTGTGAAGTGAATTAAATAAACATAGGCTCGCTGCCCTGGAGTTTAGTCTCATACAGAAGACATAATCATCCCTGAGGGGGAAATATGATGCAGGTACTGGTAGAAGAATAGGCAAGGGAAATAAATAGGTAATGCACAATAAAAGGACAATTGGTCATAAAACAAACAAAAAAAAAACAAAAAAAAGAAAAATCATGTATTGACAAGGATAGTCATGAAATTTGCTCTGTGAGTATATGATAGAGCTCAGACCAGTAATGAATTTTTCTCAAAAGCGTATTTCCAGATGCCATCAAATAAATAATGTGGTTTCCATAGATGCTTTTCTGAACTCTGTGGGATCTTGTTATATGCAGGATGTTTCTATTATAAATTTTACTAATTTGTTTTAAGCCTTTTCATTGTTCAAATTTCCAAAAGTGTATCTCGAACACAAAAAGTTTGTGAAACAATGACTTTACAAAAATGATTTTAATTTGAGGTGGGAAAGATTACCCCAGCTTCAGTTTCTGATACATGCCCCAGTGGCTCAGACCACCAAGACCTTCCCCGGAATTGTTTACATGTGCTAAAGAAAAAAACTTGAGAAAATTTTAACCTAAAATTTATTTCTAGGGCGCCTGGGTGGCTCAGTGGGTTAAAGCCTCTGCCTTCGGCTCAGGTCATGATCCCAGGGTCCTGGGATCGAGGCCCGCATCGGGCTCTCTGCTCAGCAGGGAGCCTGCTTCCTCCTCTCTCCTCTCTCTCTCTCTGCCTACTTGTGATCTCTCTCTCTGTGTCAAATGAATAAATAAAATCTTTAAAAATAAAATAAAATAAAATTTATTTCTAATATTGTGATTAATCTTGCAGTCATTACCTGGCCACAAAATGATGCTTTTAAAGACATTGACTTATCTAAAATGAAATGTAAAAGATAGCATACACTATACATCCTGGGGATTAAGCTATTCATAAGAAATAGGAGTGAGTTCATAAAGTACAAGTTTTTTCCTTATTACTCATGATAATTTCAGTTTTGGATTTATTGCATATGAAGAACCAACTTACAAAATTAGCTGTTAATCCATTATCTGAAGATTCATACTATAATGAACAGAGAAGCTGTGCAGAATAAAGTGAATTTCCTTAGGAAACAAGCAGATTATGTGAAGTCAGGTGAGGAAAGGAATTTTTTTTCAACTATTCTCACGAGTTTTTTTTTTTTAACCTAATTTTGAAAGTTTTGCTTGAAGGAGAAAAAAATATAATTAAATGGTAAATTTGACCCAACCCTTGTATCCATACCCATTGATCATATTTAATTTCTTAATTTGATCATCTTCTAGAATATTTTAAAAGTATTAATAATGTAAAACTCATATCCTGAATGATTAAATGGGGTTTTGTAATATTACTTCTCTAAATGAATTTTTTATAAATGTTCAGTGCTTAATAAGACTTCAAGTAAGAAAAAAAAGAAATAAAAGAGAGATGATAAGCTTTCCTGTTAAGATCTAATTTGGATAATACAGTGACTTAGTCTTAATTTATTTCAACATGCACGTATATTAGAATGAACAGCTGGTTAATTTAATAATGTGTTATAATTCATTTGTTTCTTGGGTATAGTTTTAGTCTGCCTATTGTTAATGTAATACTATGGAAATAGTAAATTGCTAATTTCAATATAACATAAAAAATATTTCCCAGTGTTTTCCTCTTTATGAAACAAAAAAATATTCTTTTTTTTTTTTGAAGGTTTTTATTTATTTATTCGACAGAGGGAGACACAGCAAGACCCAGCAAGAGAGGGAACACAAGCAGGGAGAGTGGGAGAGGGAGAAGCAGGGTTCCCACTAAGCAGGGAGCTGGATGAGGGGCTTGATCCCAGGACCCTGGAATCACGACCTGAACAAAGGCAGCTGCTTAACAACTGAGCCACCCAGGTACCTCACAAAAAAATTATTCTTATTATGTGGATCCTACTGTAAATTGGGTTCTCAGTAGCTCTCAGTAAATTAGGTTATCATTTCATATATCTCTAAAAGCTTTTGTGAAGAACATAAAATTGGTCAAATTCTGTTCATTGTGATTCTACAATTCTGGTTCTGAAACTATGCTTTCATTTTATTGGAAACTATTTTAGTGATGACATAAAGTCAAGGTAACCCATCTACAATAGTCTCTTCCATTGCTTTGCCCTCATTGCCAACAACTGTTCCTCTATATTCTTTATTTTTTTCATTCCCTGCTAAAAATCTGTCAGTTTTAACCTTTCTAAATTCTGGAAAGATAAAGTCCTGCATGCTGGAAAATATTCACAGAGTAAGTATAACACATCAAACATGATCATTTGGGAAGGGGGGCATGAGGTATACAGAAGAAGTAGAGGCCAACCTACCTGGATTTCTAGTGGAAGCACTAATGGGAGACTGAAAACTATAGTTTGTTAGAAAGTGCCTATGAGACCTCTAGAGACATTTCCTATGATTACTGACCTATAGGTTGACATCCAGTTTGTTTCAACAGTAAAATCATAGGTGTCTATAAGAAATCATTGTTGAATGAAAGAAAATGTGAGGGACTAACTGGTTCAGTCCATAGAAGCATGCAACTCTTGATCTTGGGGCCAGAGTTCAAGCCCCACCTTGGGCATAGAGCCTACTTTAAAAAAATTTTTAAGGGGAGGAGGGGCAAAAGGAGAGGGAGAGAGAATCTTAAGTAGGCTCCACACCCAGTGCAGAGCCTGAAGCAGGGCTTGATTTCACAACTCTGGATCATGACTTGAACTGAAATCAAGAGTTAGACACTTAGCAGACTGAGCCACCCAGGTGCCCCTGGTGTAAAGACTACTTAAAAAAAAAAAACAGCATACAATGAAAATAAAATGTATTTGTCTATCATTACATTGTTGATCTATAAAGCAAATTCATGTATCTATAGTAGAAAACAAGTTAATATCTTTAATATACATAAATCAATAAATAGAAAAATGGCCAAATATTATGATAGGAGAACTACAAATAGTGAATAATGATATGCTAAAAACAGTCACTGTTACTAGTAGTTGAAGAACTACCAGCTACTTGGGAAAGGGGAGGAGGGGCTTAGTAAATTGAAAAGGCAGTCCAGTCTCTCATGGTTTGTGGGCCCACATAGAAGGAATATGTGTCTCTCTATACAAAGTCACATCATTCATGGAAATTGTTTTTCCTCTTATCTTTATAGGAACCAAATTTATTACCTCAACTCTTTTGTTTTGACTATGAAGCCTTGGTCTTTAACAACAAGTATAACAGAAATGAACTCAGTTGGAAACATTTTATTTGGCACTTATCTTCTTTTTTAGTTTTGGGGGATTTTTCTTAGTGTATTATATGTTTTATTTATTCAACAGTAAAGAGAAGAAATATAAAATTTCTCAATGAAAATAACTAAGAAAATAAGAAATGGTTAAGGGACCTAAAACTGTGGAAACCTTAAAAAAACATCGTTCACTGTACCTACATGCAAAAGCTAACAGGCTGATTTTTCCATTTATTTTATTATTTATTTTGCCATTTTCACACTTTCTTCTTAGGAATCACAGAATATTGGATCTCATTGAGATCTTAGAGGTTACTGTTTCCCACCTCTCTTCATTCAACATGGGAACAGAAGACTTGAAATCTAAATGTCTTGTCTAAATCATATAACCAATTTGGCAATGGAACACCATGGTCTTTCCACTAAACCCCAACTTGATTGGATTGACAGATTAATTGCTTCTGTGTATTTTTTGACACTCATATCAAAGTCTAATGTTCCTGAAAAATAATGCCCCCTCCCACTCACTTTCTCAAGGATAGCTCAACATACATTGAGTAGCTTTTCAGCAGACACATTCTTCTTCTCTTCTTTTTTTTTTTCTAAGATTTTATTTATTTATTTCATAGAAAGAGTGAATGCATGATGGGGGTGGGGGACAGAGCAGGAGGTAGTGATGAGGGGGGAAAGAAAGGAGAGAATACTCCATGTAGGACTCCATCCCAGGACCCTGAGATCATGACCTGGGCTGAAACCAAGAGTTGATATTTAACTGACTGAGTCACCCAGGCATCCCCCTTCTCTTTGTAAGGTGAGAGTGAAGCTATGTTATCTACTGTATCTGACCTCTTTTTCTATGGTTATTAAGTGCCCTCTATGCCATCTGTTCTATATTTCTCAGGAAACTATCAGCCTCATTGGCCATTTTTAAATTACTTTAGGAGTAGTGTGAGTAGGGCTATAGCAAAAGGAAAGAATTTTAAAACGTATGAAGTTATCAAGAAAGGAAATGAATAAAGTGCAGATTAATGGATAACATCCAGATATAATTATATTTGAAACTAATAAATTTAAGACAATGGAAACACATGTGTATGGATGTTTCTTCTGAAAAAACAGGTCAGGCAACTTAGTCCATTTAATCATCATAATTTATTCCATATCTTGCTTGCTAAGAAAGAAAAGAAGGATTTTAAAATGCCAAATAATATGGCTAAATACCCTTTTCCAGAACACTTTGTAATGTTTTGATCCCACAGCTTTAGTGAAACTATTTCTTCTAGCCAAATCCACTGTGATTATTTACTCCTTAAAATTCTGTCTTCTGTTATATCCTACTTCCCAGCTCCCACTTTCTCTGCTCCACTGCGTAGGTAGAGTATGCTTTTATTTTTCTTCTTACCATTCCTACTTTTTTTTTTTTAATTTTATTTTTATTATTTGCCCAAGGGGTACAGGTCTGTGAATCATCAGGCTTACATCTTTCACAGCATTCACCAAAGCACAAACCCTCCCCAATGTCCATAACCCATCCACCCTATCCCTACCCTCCCACCCCCCAGTAACCCTCAGTTTGTTTTATGAGATTAGAAGTCTCTTGTACCATTCCTACTTTACTTCCACTGAGTTCCTGGCTAGGATTCTCTGCTTTTTTCCCTCTGAACTTAGCTGTCCATGAGAATTTTGCCCCATAGCTCCATTCCTTGGTTGAAAATTCCAATCTGAATGCTGTGCTCCTTATTATAGATTAGCTCCATATTTCCAGCTATCTAGAGGACATCTCCCCTTGCTCAACACACATTCACTATTGAGAAGATAAAAGTGTCAAGTTACAAAGAAGAATAAAGAAAAGAACTCAAACCTCAAAGTATTTACAATTACCCAATTATCACAATGGATGGACTAACAGAGGAGCTGAGAATTCATTGAAGAGATTAGTGGGTGTTAAAACTTGAAAGGTAAGGAGGTTATAGGCTGCAAATGTTCCTAGGACTCCAAAAATCTGTCTAAGTATCAACAACTGATGGGAGGAAGCACTCTCTTTTATCTTTAGTCATCTGTTACAACGTTTTTTTGTGGTCTACTACGTGTCAGATACTCTTCTAAGCATTGGAGCTGGTTTTACAGTAATGAAGAAAATACACAAAGTCCTAATTCTTCTGGAGTTTATGTTCAAATGGAAAAGTCGATGAATAAATTAGTGAAACAAATGAAGAAGATAATTTCATCTGGCAGTAAATGCTATGAAGAAAATGACTCTGGCGGATGTGACAGAGAGTAACTGAGGAGGTTACGTCTGGACTGACATTTGTTTTTTGTTTTTTTTTTTAATATTTTATTTATTTATTTGACACAGAGAGAGAAAGAGAGATCACAAGTAGGCAGAGAGGCAGGCAGAGAGAGGAGGAAGCAGGCTCCCTGCTGAACAGAGAGCCGATTGTGAGCCTCGATCCCAGGACTCTGAGATCATGACCTGAGCTGAAGGCAGAGGCTTTAACCCACTGAGCCACCCAGGTGCCCTGGACTGACATTTGAACAGGGAAAGGAGACAGGCATGCACGGAAGGAGTTTGGGGGAGTATAGTCCAAGCAGAGGACTAGCAAGTGCAAAAGCCCTGGGGTTGGAACAAGCTTGGTGTACTTGTTGGGACAATAGAGGCTTACACATGTGGAGTATGGAGTGGAAAAGAGAGAACATTGTGAAATGAAGTTGAGAAAGTGGACAAGAACCAGACATGTGGGTCTTAGTCTGTCAAAATAAGAGATGTGAATATTTATTCTAACTGTTAACAATAAATTGGTGGCACTTCACTATACAACATAAACACATTGACTGAAATTGTCTTTAGAAATTGAGTAACTAGCAAAAACACAATATCTGTCAATATTTAATCAGTATATTTAAGATTCAGAGACAATGAATCCGGGGACATGAATGTGGTCACTAGAGAAATGTGTTCTTTGCAGACTGAGGATGTTTTCACAGAGGCTACATTAAGTACCTTTGCCTGTGTTTGGGTCACAAAAACATTCTCCTATGATTTCTTTAAAAGCCCAATGATTAAGTTTTTAGAGTTAGGCTTAACAGCAATCTCCAGTAAATTATTACATATAGTATGAAAGTAGGGGTCAGAGCTTATTTTTTTTCCAAATGAATATTTCAGTTATTCCAGCACCATTTATGAAAATAACCTTCTATTCTTTGTTATATTATTTTGGGCCTTTTATTTAAAAATCAAATGACAATAATCATGGTTTTATTTCTGAGGTTTTCATTCTGCTCCATTATTCTATTGGTTGATCCTTATGTGAATGCCATACAGTCTTGATTTATTAAAAATCATGTAGTTATGTGAGTCATTATATTAGGTAATATGTGTCCTTCAGCTTTGTTTTTCTTTTCCAAGATTGTTTTGTATATTTAGGTCCTTTACATTTCTATGCAAATTTTTTAATCAATTTGTTACTTTTTACCAAAAAAAAAAAACAGAAAAATCATTGGGTTATGATTAAAATTGTATTAAATCTATAGATCTATTAAGGAGAATCAAATTCTCAAAAGTACAGCATCTCAGAATCCATGAACATGGTATATCTCTCCATTTACTTAGTTTTTTCTTTGTCTCAGCAATATTTTGTAATTTTCAATTAGTGGTCTTTGACATTTTTTGTTAAATTTACTGCCAAGCACTTATTTTCTTGACACTATTTAAAATTATTTTTTAATTTTATTTTCTAATTGCTGCTAATATATAGGAACACAATAGATTTTTACATAGTAATTTTGTATCCTGATATTGTTATATATGCTTATTACTTCTAAAGTTTCTTCAAAGGTTTTGTAGGATTTTCTTTGTAAACTATTGTGTTATTTGTGAATAAAGACAAACTAATTTCTTTTCCCCTAATATTTCTTCCTTTTCTTATTGAACTAGCTAATATTTACTATATAATAATGGATAGAAATGTTGACGGTGGACACTCTTGTCTTATAAGATAGGACCACTTCAAAACTAAAAATGAAAAAGAGAATAAACTCAGAATAAAAGATATTTCCAGAAAGCAATATTGTAATTTTGTTTTAAACACTCATATGAGTTTAAAGAAATAAAAAGAAAAAATATTTTATACTTAAATTATTTAACACTTCACATTCCTGAGTTCTTAATGTCTTTATCAGTATATGAATGATTTCTAGTACATTTCTCTTCAGCCTGAAGAATTTTCTCTATGATCACTTACAGTATAGTAGGTTTTCTGGTAGTAATTTCTGTTTTTTTCTTTTATCTGAAGTGTCCTCATTTAACCTTTCTTCTTCTTTTTTTAAAAGATTTTATAAAATTTTGAGTAACCACTCTACCCAGCATTGGGGCCCAAACTCACAACCCCAAGATCAAGAGTCACATGCTCCATGGACTGATCCAGCCAGATGCCCCTAAACTTTATTCTTGAAAGATATTATCACTGGCTATACAATTCTGTATTGACAGGTTTGTATTGTTGTTTTAACACTTAAAAGATGTTGTTCCAGTATCTTTCGGCCTCCACAGTTTCAGATAAGTCAGTGATTATTTGAAAGACTGTTACCCTGTGTGTAACATGTCATTTTTCTCTGATTACAATTTTTCTCTTATATTTGGTTTTCAGCAATTTTACTACAATGAGTATAGTTTCTTATTTATTCTTGCTGAAGGTTTGCTGAAATATTTGATTGTTAAATTAGGGGAATTTTTGGACATTATTTCCTTAAATATTTTTCATCTCCAAGACTTTCTCCACTCCTGAGACTTCCGTTACTTGCAAATTAGATAGTTTGCTATTGTCCCACAAGTACCTGAGGATTTTGCTATTCAAATTTTTTCTTCTTTTACAGATTAAATAAATTTTATTTACCTATGTTCAAGTTTTGTTGACTCTCTTCTCTGTCATCTCCATTCTGTTGTTATATCAATACAGTGAATTTTAAAATTTCAGATATTGCATTTTTTTTCAGCTAGAATTTCCATTTCGCTCTGTTTTGTAGTTTCTGTATTCTTACTTAGTTTTCTAAATTCATTATGAGAAGATATTCCTTTACCCCATCGAGCATAAGTTTAATATCTACTTTAAAGTCCTTGTCTGCTAATTCTACATTTGTGTTTTCTTGTGTTTGGTCTCTATTGATTGTTTCGTCTTCTGAAATGGGTCATATTTTCCTTGTTCATGTCAAGTAAACTTGTATTGCATCCTGAATATTGGGAATGATACAGAAATTCTCAATTCTTTATATTACTCCAAACTGTTGATATTTACAGATATTTGGATTTGTATATTTATTAATTTCTTGTTGGTTTTAACAAGTAATTAATTTGGATGGATTAAAACTATAAATGCAGCCCTTTGTAGCAGCTTCCACCTCAGTTTAATTGTTTTATCCGTAGCTTGGCTGCTTAGTGTCTGTCATATGCATCTGTGTTTCAGGGTCTTCCAGAAATTTTGGTGGAATGATTACACAGAATTTGTAGCTTCCCCTTCTGGCTCTCTCCTTATGGGATTTCCCCTTCACTTTCTGGCAGCTGGATGTTGCACTAAACAGTCCTGTGGTCATTCAAACCTCTGAGTTTTCTAACAGATTTTCTCCACCTTGTACAGCATAGACAATGGTCCGTCCTTAGACTTAAAGGCATAGAAACAGGAGATTCATCATGAGCCAGTTCCTTCTTTCAACGTCAACTATCTTCCAGAATCTGGCTGCTTTGGCTCATAGTCCAGAGATTTCAGGTAGGTTTTTTGGGTTTTGTTTTTGTTTTTTGGTATTTGTGTTGTTGTTTGTTTTGGTTTTGTTTTTAATTTAGAGTTTATAGCTGTTATATAAGAAAGGGTCAGACCACTAGGAACTCACATGGCTATAGAAGCAAAACGTGGTTGTAAGTTTTTGGAATTTTAAAAACACATAGAATTCTTTTATTTTTTAAAGATTTTATTTATTTATTTGAGAGGGAGAATGAGAGAGAGAGAGAGAGAATGAGAAGGGGGAAGGTCAGAGAGAGAAGCAGACTTCCTACTGAGCAGGGAGCCCAATGCAGAACTCCATCTTGGGACTCCACGATCATGACCTGAGCCAAAGGCAGTTGCTTAACCAACTGTGCCTACCATGTCAAGGAAAGTAGATAAGAATTTCAAAGAGTTGTGTTTTCTATTGAACTTAATCTCAGTTCACTTTCATTGCCTTCAGGAGAGTCAACGTCCTAATATAACATTTCACATTTTATTGTCTTAACTATTGGTATGTTTTGGGCCTGGAAGGAGGTAATTATCTGCAGTTTAGCCAGTGGTAGTATTTCAAATTTATAGCCCTTAGAGATGGAATAAATTCAAGTGATCTAGGTAAACCTGCTAATTATGCAAATGAGAAATTAAAGACCAAATGATTATGTGATTTAAATATTAACACAGATGGGAATTAGACAAAGTTTCCTGATGTTGCATGTCCAATAAGAACTATTTGGATCAGGGGCACATGGCTGGATTTGGAAGAGCATGTGACTCTTGATCTCTAGGTCATGAGTTCAAGCTCCATGTGGGGTGTAGAGATTAATTAAATAAATAAAACTTAAAAAAGAGTTATTTGGACCATATCTTAGGGATTTTTATACTTCTGTAGTATATCACTACATATTACTAACTCCATCTACTGTTTCTATTGGATAGCTTTAGGACCATATTATTTCATAAGCTACTAAAAATTACAGAGGGTTTCTGAGTAGTTAATATGCATAGGAAAATACTAGTATAAATTGAATTATATAGTGCTTATGAAAGCACATCACAGAGTTTTTGGTACAAAGTTAGTGTCCAATAAGTACTCATTCTTCATTTTCTTCCTACTTCTCATCTTTCTTATTATTAATTGCTTATACTTTCAAGATACATTTGAATTCAAGGAAAGCAAGTGAAACTATCACTCCTATTCTCTTTTGGAAATGCTGATTTCCAAAAATTAGGGCTACTCTCCAATAGTCTCACCCTTTGTTGTCCCCTTGTCTTGTTTATCTATTTCACTGCCTTCTCGCTACTACGGCTTCAAAAAGACAGGTGAGTAAGTAGGGTGAGGTCAGCAGAATCTCAGGTTATGGTTAGTGAGAAGAGAGTAACTGTTCTTACTCCTTTCTAAGCACAAGCAAGAGTATTAGTTAAAAATAGATTAAAAGTCAAAGGGCTTCTAGCTCTTCACCTGTATGTAGCTTTGCCTCTGTTTAATCATCTTTTTTAATCATCTTTTAATAAAGATTATAAAACTAATCCAGGGATAGGAAAACTTTATAAAGTGGCAGATAGTAAACATTTTAGATTTTGTGGGCTGCATTCTGTTTCATATTTTCCTTTTTTAAAATAGCTTCTTAAAAAATGTAAAAGCTATTCTTAGCTTGGGAGCTGTAGGAAAAAAACAGTGGTGGGCTGTAGAATGTTGACTTCTGTATATTAGACAGTCTATTGTATAATGTTGAAGAATCATATGGCATGATACACGTGAAAACACACTTTAATTCATGCTACAGATATATGTGGTATTATTATTAATGAGAGCAATTGCCTGTTGTCATCTGGAGGGCAGCACAAAGGCCTGAGGGATTTAGAAATAGGCAAAGTAAGCTTTGATAGAGAGAATAATGGAAGAAAGTTCTGAGCCAGATTAATATAGGGGTGACACTGTTTTCCAAGTACCAGCATAAGATCCCAGCAATGACACCATGGAGCAAGGCAAGCTAAAGGAAACACCAATACACAGACTGTCTACTTCATAATATTTTTCCAAAGCTAACCTTAGCAAAACTAATCTGGCTGCTTTGGTATTAGAGAAAAATGGCATGAAACCAACAGTCATAATCCTCCCTAGCAAGAACTGGGCCATAATGTGACTTTTAAAAAATAATTTAATTTTAACATAATTTTTAAATAAACTATCAAATTTCTAGGATCTTATTTTTAACATTCATTGAATAGTCTTTCAAGTGAGTATTGTAAATAAAATGAATCACCATACACTCTCAGTCTTCCCTGCTGCATTTTAATGAACATAAAGAGTTACAATTATATCTAGACTTCAAATACTTTACTAATCATATTTTCTGGGGGAAACAAAGAAGGTAGTTTCCCAAGAGTCAAGTCTTGTTTGATTCAAGTTCATTGACAGTTACTTATCACTGATAACATTAAAAATTATCCTAATTTTATTACTTCATTTTCCCTATGAATGTAAAAGGATTATTCTATTCTTAAAATAATAACATAAATCCTCTCTGAAGCACAGGGTTTGCAAATCCATGACTCACTCTGACAACTAGAGGTCAGCAGATTGTATCCCCATATGCCTGTAGAATTTCATCCACAGACGTCACTTTGAGAAGCACTGGCATGACACTGCACAGTTTCTTAAGTATTGGAAAGCCTGTACCATCGACCATTGTTGAGTCGTAATTTCACATTATCTCTTAGTCATGTCTAAAATTGGAAGCAAGTAATTAAATAACAAATATCATGCATCAGAGAACAAGCTGGATAATCATGTTAAACACATTGACTAATTCTCTAACTTAACCATTTGATGTATAAAAGGAAGCACTGAGTCAACCGATGAGGCACTGGCATCATAAGTTATATGAAGTTAAGGGAAAGGGGGGAAAAAAAGCACTAAAATTCCCAGCCACAACCTCAGACAGAATAGTATCGATAGAATCAGTTGATAGAATAACAGAATACAAGTCAGAGAAGCACAATCTTAAAAATGTATTTATGAGTCACAACCTACTCATGTTTCTCATAGGAATTGCTGATTTCCATGACTAGCATCAGGACTTTGAAAATGACATTGAAAATGAAAGATTAACTTTTTCTTTGAAATGTAAAATGCAAAAATAACTAAATTAGGCAAGCACATCTTCCTGTTTTAGAAAGGCATAAAATTACCTGTAGGAAATCAGGAAAACAAAACAAAACAAAATAAAAAATACCTGGAGCCATATTTAATTACTTTTTGTCCCCTTTTACCACATTATATCTATTGCCATAAACCACAGATTCTCTCTCTAATGGTGACTAACATTTAATAAATGATGAGCACCTAAAGAGCTAGAGATGACTGGGGATGAAGTAGATGAGGGTGGTGATATTTTTTTGAGGTTGGTTAAGGAAGGCCTCAATGACAAAGGAACATTTTGAGCATAGAGGAGAAGAAAGTGAGAGGGGATCATGCACATGACAAGGAGCAAGAACATCCCCAACAGAGGGAACATGGATCAAGGCCATGTGGAGAGTATGATTGGGACATCTGAGGAAGAGCAAAGGGCCGGTGAGAGTCTGTATAGTGAGTGAGGGGAGTTGGAAGGGGGTAGGGATAGTGTGAAAAAAGGGGGAACCATGTGAATGGCCTTAAGGAAGACTTGGGATTTTACTCTGGAATATAGGAAGCCACTGCTGATCCTTCTCACTTTAGACCTCATCATGTCTCAATATGACAGTGTTAACAATAAGCTTCTACTTCATGTCTTACCTCCTGTGTCTCTTTCCTCTAATGCATATTTTACTTTGCCACATTATCTAGTTTTCTTAAACCTAGAACTGATCATTACTCTCCTATTAAATATATCCCACTATCTAAAATAAAACACAATACCCAATCAAATCATTGTCAAGACAATCTAATGTACATAATCAGAATCTCTAAAGAAAACAGATGGCACAAGCGGGGTAACATGAGGAGGGCTTAGTAGTGGAACGAGTTACAAAGGTGTGGACAGAGTTTTGGACTTGTATAAGAGATAGCACAGTACCCTGGGATTAGCAGCTGTGGAGAGCCTTACATCTCAGTATCAGTTGAATTGTGTCCCCCACATAGATATGTGAAGTCCCAACCCCCAGTACTTCAGAATGCTGTGTTTGGACATAGTATCATTGCAGATGTAATTAGTTAATATAAGGTCATACTGGAGTGGGATGGGCCCATAATCCATTATACTGATGTCCCTCTAGGATGAGGAGAAGAGACATAGAGGGGGACATACAGGGAGAAGTTGACTCTGTGACAACAGAGACAAAGACTGAAGTGATGCTTCTACAAGCCAAGGAATGCCAGTGATTGTTTGTAAATACACAAGGCTAGAAGAGGCAAGGAAGAGGTATCCCCTACAGATTTCAGGGGGAGCATGGCCCTGCTGACACCTTGATTTTAGACTTTGAGCCTCCAGAGCTTAAGGCAATACATGTTTGTTATTTTAAATCATCAGTTTGCAATATTTTGTCACAGCAGCTCTATGAAACTAATACACCTCCCTTTGGCCTAAAGGGAGAAACTCAGAGCCCAGATATGATAGCGCCTATGATGTTTGATAAAGGGGTACAGACCTACAGGGACCTCGCAGATTGGGAGCCAGAAAAACAAACACTCCAATCCTCTGATCGCCTGCCAGTGCCTTCCTTTGGTTGAACTTTATTGGAAGGCAGAGGGCAATTGAGGCCACTGCTGTGTGTCCCTATGCATCAGTCGCCAGGGCAGAGAGTACACAAAAGCAGAAGAGGATTTAAAAGAACAGGTAGAACTATCCAACGCAAAGTCGCTAAACAATTTTGGGACAGCTTATCTCTCCTGCCTCATCTCCTGTCCTGTTGCTACATGCCACATAGGATCAGACAATAGGACCGCCACTCAAGGCACCCTCATGTGTTTTATCATCATGTATTTGCTCATATAGTTCCTTCTACTGAAACATTTACTAACCTTACCACCTTCTCCACCTGTAAAAATATAACTCATCTTCCAGGCCCTCCATGAAATGTTTGTGATCCACCAAGGCAGAAACTCCCTGCATTGCTGCCCCAATACTCCTGAGTTTATAGATCTACAATCACACCTACCAAAATCTGCCTGATATTATAGTTAGACATCTGTCTTCTCTCTTTAATTGAGAGATTCCTCAGGGCATGGATTGAGTTATATTCATCACTTATAACTGTTCACCTAGATATTTCACAACAATGTGCACAAAGTAGGGGATTAATATCTATTGGTTAAATTGAAAATGGTAATTTTAGTGTTGAAATGAAATTTAGAGTCATCCAGTTCAATCTATCTATTTCACAGAAGTAGAAACTGAGGCCTAGAAATAGACAATTAATGGCAAGATAGGACTAGGATACAAATATAAATTTGCTCAGTCTGGAGCTTTCCCATTATACAATTATGGAATAAAGCCATCGCTCTCATAAAGCTTATAATCACAACTCCAAAGTCTTTTAAGAAAAAATAAAAGGTAAATGAGTTAGCAACATGTGAATAAAAAGCTTTTTAAGATACTTGCATATTGAGAAATTTTTTAAAAGTATTTGAGAAAATATTTTGAGCTTTATTGATTCCACAATGTTTGAGAAACAGCTTGTGATATTTAGCAGCCCCCAAAGGCAGCTGGGTTCTCCCATTCCAACCTGGTAGCAAGTGTGTTAAGAAATAAATAGATAATTATTTTCCATAATTTAAAAGTAAATATAACTGAATAGCTTAAGCTGTCAGCTTGAAAAGTTTCAGAATAATTTAATCCTTTGCTAGATTTTGCAAGCAAAATGTCAAAGCCAATTTCAACCAGCCTGCAAATCGAAAGGGCTCATTACTTACCTCTTTTATCTAAGGAAGTCAACTTTCTTGCGTGACAAGAACAAGGTGATACATTTCTCTTTTTTTAGAAATCTTTTTTTTTTATTATTAAAGATTTTATTTACTTATTTGAAAGAGAGAGACAGCACGAAGGAGGAGAGGTGAGAAGGGAGAGGGGCAGAAGGAGAGGGAGAAGCAGGCTTTCCATGGAGCACAGAGCTGGACGTAGGGCTCAGCCCCAGGACCCTGAGATCATGACCTGAGCGGAAGCCAGATGCTTAACCGACTGAGCCACCCAGGTGCCCCCATTTCTCTTTTTTAAAATTAAACTTGTCTTGTTCTTGCATTTATTGATACTATACCTGTTCAATGACATCTTTCTGCTTGAGAAAACAAGGCAAATGAAAACCTATAAAAGTTCACGAACCTCCATTTTTGTAGTGGTGTAGTTCAGGAAGTTCCCAAGACCACCTTCTGTTTTACTGACTCTCCAGAAGGACTCTCAAAACCCAGCAAACATGTCTACTCACAGTAAAGGTTTATTAGAGCGAGAGGACACAGATTACAATCAGCAACAGGCAAACCTATACAAAGCACACTTCAGGAGAGACCAGGCATGAAGCCACCAGCCGTCCTCTCCCAGGGGAATTGTGTGAACGGTGCTTATTTCTTCCAGCAACCACGTGTGACAACATAAATGGAATATTACCAATCATGAAAGCCCACCAAGCCTTGCTGTCCAGGGTTTTTATTGGAAGTCAGCGATGTACACATGGCCAACCACCCATGTGATTACCTTAGTTCCCAGCCCCTCCAGAGGTCAAATTGATATCACACAACCCAAGACCTCCACCATAAATAACACGGTTCACATAGACTGTGTGGCATGGCCTAAGGACTCCAGGTAAACAACGAGACTCATTTCCTGCAGGCAGCACAGGAAGGTTACTCCTAGGAGCTGGGGGCAAGAACCTTTCTTTAGGCAAGGTTAATTCTTTACTACGTAAATGTCTCTTGTAAATTTAAAGTTTAAGTTTCTAAGAGCTTAAGGTGCTTAGTTGTTTTCTGCTCCGTGCCTAAGGTTTTCAATCTGAGCTTCCAAGCTTTTTCAGTTTACGGCACCAGTGTGTCTGAGTTATTTTTCATGGTGCTCTTTGGGCAAAAAGAAATCCCTAGTAGTAATTAGGTCCAAAAAACTTAACAGTAGTAATTTGCATCGTGTTCAAGAGGCAATGCTGTGACTCTCTGAAGAATTTTATTTTACTTTATTTTCTTAAATTAATCTCTATACCCAATACGGGGCTCAAACTCATGACCCTGGGATCAAGAATCACATGCTCCACCAACCGAGCCAGCTAGGTGCCCCAAGAACTTTAAATACTCCACGGTGTCCCTAGGAGGTTGCTGCTGTGCCTCAGGGCAACTTGGCACATAATTTCAGAACCATAGTTCTATGTAACGCTTAAGTCGCTATAGAAGACTATTTTGTCACTGCCTTTGTCCTTTAACACCGTTTTGTTAAAAAGTACATATGTGTCAAATGCTAGGAACTGGGCTTCCATATACAGGCAAGATACGCTCTGGACAGTTTAAAGTGTTTCAGAGATGTTTTAAAGTTAATAATAAAGAAAATTTTAGGGAAAGGATTATTTTCTCTGTTGAACCAATTAATAAACTGAATTTCCCAGAGCTTGACATAGGATCTAACAGACATTCAGAAAATGTTTCTTAAATTGAATTGTAACACAAATAGGAAAACTTGCTTACCTAACTGTCACAAGTGTACATACAAATAACATCTCTTAACACCAAGCCTATTTCTCTGTTCATTATTATTAGACAAAACTAATAGAAGAAACTATTTCACTCTTTAAAAAAAAGTATTCTTTTTCTCTCTTGTCCAATCTAAAAGCAACAGTATTTTGGAAATTTTAGGAAAAAGAGAATTATAACAACATCAGCCTTATGCAATAACTTCTATTGTTTTTGTCCTTATTTTATAATACACATGCCTATATAGTTGTAATCCTATCACACATTACATTTTTCTTGACTTTTTTCAATTAACATAGTTTGTAAGCACTTCCCGTCGTCAAATCTCTGTATTACCCTTTACTTCTTCCCTAATTTGGAAGAGATTTCCCCTTGCTAAGAAAATCTCTACTCCTCAGAACTAAAAGTGTTGCTTTGTACAAGTGCATCTTGGGCTCTGTTACTCTGATGCTTGATTATCCTTTAGTCTGAACAAAATTATTTCCTTCACTGTGAATTACCTAGCAACGATGGTACTGGAAGAAAGAAATTTATCTTGCTCTTGTTTACTGAACCAATGAAGCATTCCAGTCTCAGGGCCAGGGAGGAGCCAGGCTGTAAATTTTTCTGACTTCTGCTATAAACAAAGCCTGTCAAGAGAAGGCTGTGACTTGACACCCTTTTTAGAAAGAGAAGCTGGTGAACAGAGAGAACGTGCCTCTCTATTCATGTTGCTATGTGCCTTGGGAAGAGAAGATTGGGGATTTCTATATGCAGGAGCTTAGGATGACATCTTTCTGGTATACCAAAGCCATAATAGTGGAAAGCTTCAGTTGCCTTTAAACTGCAAGGTCTTGGTGTTTCTTCAGTGAGGAGGAAACTGGTTCTCTGTCCAGGAAGGGTCAACTTTATACTATTAATGGACGTCTTTTTGTCTTAATTTAAAGAGCTTCCACGGTGTGGGTTGAGAAATGGGATTTTCTTGGCATGGTACTCATTTGGGAATGAGTCTGTGCACTCAAATTCATGAATTTGTGTTTTGGAAATAAGGGATTGGTATTATGGGTTTAGAGGTATTAATTATGACTGAGTCTATCTCCAAACATTTTTAGACCACTGTTGTCATTGGAAGAGGCAAAGAGGAAATTCAAAAATAAGATGAGGAAAGGAAGCTGTCAGAACCATAACTTTAGGAATAGAGAATCATATCAATGTAGTGCTGAATTATAAATATCCAAAGGGGAATCAAAGTTAATATTTGATCTCACCCTTTTTTATTTAAAAGAATGTACTCATTAATTAAAAAGCAAGATGTTATTTACAGCATTTCGAATTTTAAAATATCTCCTTAGAATGGTTAGGAGAGTAGACTCTCTCATAGCCTCACTGTTGATGGAACTATAAATTGGTGCTAGGTTTTGGTGATAATATGTGCCAAGAGCCCCCCAAATACATTTACCCTTTTCTGCAGCAATTTAATTTTTAGGACTTTATGCTATGGGGTATTAGGAATGTAACAAAGGTTAGATGTTAATATAAATAAGAAGTATTAACATATATTAAGTGTCACATATCTTTAAAAATTTTTTAAAGATTTATTTACTTATTTTAGAGAGAAAGAGAGAGCTTGTGACCAAGGGGAGGGGCAGAGGAAGAGGGAGTGTGAGAGAAGCAGAGCAGAGGCAACCTGCCAAGTGGTGAGTCTGACTGACCCAGGGCTCAATCCCAGGACCCTGAGATCATGACTTGAGCTGAAATCAAGAGTTGGCCACTTAACCGTCTGAGCCACTCAGGTACCCCTAAGTGTTATTCATCTTAAAGTCATAAATAATCTAATTTTAAAAATAAAATAGAACTGTTTAAATACATTATGATGCATGTATGTAGTAAAATTCTATATGGTCATGAATCATGATGCTGTAGAGCTGTTTTAACTACATGGGAAATATTCAGGGGCACCTGGATGGCTCAGCCGGTTAAGCACCTACTTTCAGCTCAGGTCATGATCCCAGGGTCCTGGGATTGAGCCCCGCATCGGGCTCCTTGCTCAGCAGGGAGCCAGCTTCTCCTCTGTCTGCCCTTCTCCCTGCTTGTGCTCTCTCTCTCTCTCTCTCTGATGAATAAATAAATAAAATCCTTTTTGAAAAGGAGGAAAGAAAATATTCAGAATATATTACTAAGTAAAAAAAAAGCAGAAAAAGAGAATTTATCATTTAATATATTTTTATACACACAGATGCAAACACTAGAATGAAATATCTCAGTATGGTAAAGTAGTGTAAGTGGTTATTTTGGGTAGTAATAACTAAAGTTCTTCCCCTCATTTCTTCCTGCCTGCCTTCCCTTCCTCTCTTCTTCCTTTCTTCCTTTTTTCTTTCCTTCTTTCTTTCCTCCCTTTCCTCCTTTCCTCACCCTCCTTGTCCTCCTTTTTATTCTTGGTTTCCAGTGTATTCCAAGCATTTAGGGTTTTATTTTGTAAGTTGAAAGAATACACTGTTTTGTTTTATTTTTGACTTTATCTTATAAAAGCCTGCTATTTGGATTTAAGGAATTTAGGGTGGAAAAAGAAAGGGGAAATATTGTGTTCCTTTCTTTTCTTCTTGATGTCCTTTCCCTTAACGTTCCAGGTTCTCTTCCAACATGGGTGAAGAGGAGAGAACAGGAAAGGGAGGAGCAAAGTTCCACTGTGTCTTTCAAAAGCAGACCTAGAAGACCATTCCATCCTGTTCATTCCTCTTCAGGAAATGAATTTGTTTTGTTTTGTTTTGTTTTTAAGACTTACTTATTTATTTAAGAGAGATGGCGTGGGGGGGCAGGGTGCAGAGGGAGAGGGAGAGAGAGTCTTAAGCAGACTCCGTGCTGAGTGTGGAGCCTGGTGGGGAGCTGGGCTCAATCTCAGGACCCTGAGATCACCATCTGAGCCAAAACCAAGTTAGATGTTTAACTGCCTGTGCCACCCAGGCGCCCCAGGAAATGAATTTGTTTTAAAAATGAAACGACTGGGCGCCTGGGTGGCTCAGTGGGTTAAAGCCGCTGCCTTCGGCTCAGGTCATGATCCCAGGGTCCTGGAATCGAGGCCCACATCGGGCTCTCTGCTCGGCAGGGAGCCTGCTTCCTCCTCTCTCCTCTCTCTCTGACTGCCTCTCTGCCTACTTGTAATCTCTCTCTCTGTGTCAAATGAATAAATTAAAAAAAAAAAATGAAACGACTTCTATTTCTTTTTGCCTGTTTGGATAGTTGAAAGACTGGCAGAAAAATAAGTCAGGTATTTGCTGTATAATTCCTTTATGGTGTTAAATGTTATGCATTTCTTCTCCATAACAGACAAGAAGAAATTAGTTTTGCCTTTAATGTATACAATGAAAGTGATTCATAGCTTTTCTTATATCTCATAACATTTTTCTAATAAGTTAATAAATCTAGACTTTTTAATGTTCAAATTAATGTCTGAGTAAAAACCTTCAAGGGCACTAAAAATAAGTCATGTTTAAAGGCCAGGATAAGAAAAGTAATAACTATCTAAGGCAGCTGACTATGTCAATTCTCAAACTTGACATTGTCTCCTAATGTTGGTCTTGGTTTTAGGGAAGGTGCCCAGCTCATTGCAGATGAGAAAATATTGAGAGTTCAAACTGGTAGTGGCAGATAGTGTTTATGCTGTACTAACAACTGTAAACAGCCTGATGTGGAGCAGATGGTCTGAGTTTTGAGAATATGAAGCTTCTGGCAGATAAGTGAAACTTACACTATGGTAAGTATGTTTTCAACCAATCCTTTTTAAAAAGTGAATCCTGTCATCACAATCATTATAGGTGTTTCATGCATTTCATTTCAGGGGAAATTGATGGTCTGACTGGAATTTTAACTTTGCATTTTGACTCATTTCATGCTGCCAGTGTCCCAGACTGAATACCAGGGAGGCTGAGCCCAGGATTTAGGCTAGGTCTGAGTCTGTCTGGAGGGTGAAGATATGACATGTTGTGGCTCTCTTTCCACAAAGATGGATGAATCCCATAGAACTGAAGTCATGGCAAGGAGAAGGGCTGAGAGTTTTGGGGAGACTTCAGAATTTCTTTTTTTTTTTTTAAAGATTTTATTTATTCATTTGACACAGAGAGAGAGAGATTACAAGTAGGCAGAGAGGCAGGCAGAGAGAGAGGAGAGAGGAGGAAGCAGGCTCCCCGCTGAGCAGAGAGCCTGATGTGGGCCTCGATTCCGATCCCAGGACCCTGGGATCATGACCTGAGCCGAAGGCAGCGGCTTTAACCCACTGAGCCACCCAGGCGCCCGGCTTCAGGATTTCTAACAGCGACTCCTAGCTAGTTGGTTCAGTGACAAGGAAAGCCACCACCAGTGAACAGAAGCCTGGGGGATAAGGACCAAGGTGGTGGGCACTGCAAGAACAAGTTCTTGGAACACCTATGACAAATGTGTGTGGGGGTGGGTGTCCCAAAACTATATGAGGACCTGAAGGCATTTGACACCTGTAGACGCAGCAGAGTTATACTTTTTTGTATTCATTATTGTTACTCTGGTCTTACTTTTAGCCTGTTGTCACCTGGAAAGCACTGATTACTTTCATATCTCTTTTGAAATAATAGAGAAATAGTTATCAGATGGCGATCACAAGAGGCACAATACATGTAGGCTTCTTTTCCCTGTCTTTAGAACATTAAACACGAGAGGTAGCATTTGGAGAAAACAGCAGTTAACAGGAAACTAATTAGCCAAAATGGGGGGGAAAAAATCCCTGAATAGCATTTATTCTTCCAAATAAGACTTCTTCGTTCTTGGGTCAGACTGATAAATGAGGTGGCATTTAAACTGATTGATTGGATTCACCCCCCTAGGGTGCAACTGAGAGTCAGACACAAAGGATAGAAATGTGCTTGGATGTTGGGCTGCTTTCTTTTTTTTTTTTTTAAAAGATTTTATTTATTTATTTCACAGAGGGAGAGAGATCACAAGGAGGCAGAGAGAGAGAGGGGGGAAGCAGGCTCCCCGCTGAGCAGGGAACCCGATGCGGGCCTCGATCCCAGGACCCTGAGATCATGACCTGAGCCGAAAGCAGAGGCTTTAACCCACTGAGCCACCCAGGCGCCCTGGGCTGCTTTCTTAAAGTATTGCATAGTTAGTTGCCTTTCTAGCATTTGTAACTGATTTGGAAAATATTTTAGAACAAACCAATAACAATTTCAAGATAAAAAACGCTACACACTTCACAACTCCTTCCTATTATATGAACGTGTAAATTGAATTCCCTTTCAAGATGCAAAAACAAGGGCTGGCTTCCCCAAAATGTTTTCATTGGCTTTAGGGAACTAAAACACACCAGTTTGGGTGACTAATACTTCCTGTAAAATAAAGATAGATCAACACATAATTAAATTCTGGCTCAAATGTAATTGTTGTCCTGGAAACAGTTTGGGGGATAAATACGGTTATGCTAATGTAACTAACTCCTCATGATTCCCACCAATGATCTAGTTTAGTAATTAGGCCAGGCCATCTTACTACCTGGTGTTATCTATTTTGTCTTAGTTAAAGGGTTAAAAAAAATTTCCTAAGAGAACACTGAAGAGGAGGGAAAAAGATAAGTCTTAAATTAGTTACTTGTCAGCTCTCAAAAGGACTCCAGTTGGAGGAGGAGGTTAAAAGCACATCTGGCTTATTAGTGAGTTCCAAAGATCCTTCCTACCCCCAAAGGCAGAAAACAGAGTTAGTATATCCAGCACTTTTAACGAATAATTCCTGGCGTTATTTGTCTGAACTCCCTCTTTGGAGGATTTAAAGAGAAACCCAAATCTTAGGCGGCCAGTGTTTTCTAGGTTCTGCTCCGAGTAGAGTGATTTCGTAGGAAGTTCGACTTGGTGCGTACCCTGAAAGGCAGCCTGCCTGCTCTGGAGGAAGGGTTTGGTTGAGGCCGAGTGTGAACTCCGGGCGCGAGAGCGCATCTCGGCTCTTAGATCACACCCACCCGGGTGTGCGTGTGAGTGAGTGCGCGGGTGTCTGCGCGCGTGTGTACGTGTGGGGAGGTGTGCGCCAAGGGGGTGGGGTGAGGGGCCGCGAGGAGGGCTCTAGGTGAAGCCGGAGCAGAGGGAGGTCGCCCGCTCCGGCCTCTCCCCCAGGGGCCGCCGTGGCTCGCTCGCGCTCCGGCTGCACCTCCCGGTGCGCGCCGCGGCGGCGCCACAGGCCCCTGGACCCTTCGAGCAGCGCCCTCCGGCCGCCCGGCCCGCGCGGCCCG